>JARHVA010003563.1:187500-252500 GCA_037957365.1 Torreya grandis | reverse complement strand
AAATATTCAACAAAAGTCCTTTAGCTCATCCTTAAAATGGGATTCTTCTAGTTGTTTTTCAATCATCTACATGAAAGTACTTGTCTTACCTTTACTTTTAATTTTGTCTCCAAAGGACAATAACTCATTATAATTTTTTTATTGTGTTCCCTAATATTTTAAGTTATTTTTTTAGGTGAGAAATGGGTGGTCTCCTCATCTTCATAATTGAAGAAAATAAGCTAGTCAAACAAGGGTATAAACTCTTTTTATTCATCCTCACGCACTTATTCAATGTCTTATTACTTCAATTGACTATACTTATCATCTTCTTGTAGCAAGGTTTATTACTCTTATTAAATAGTGCATAGGGGGTTGTTGATGATTATCTCCTCCTCATTACCACTTGAGGTACTCTCTTCTTCATCTAAATGATCTTCATCTACTCTCCATATAATGGGTTCTTCTTAAATAAAAGATATGGTTGGAGGGTGAGGGAGTTTTATTGATGAAGTAGGAGTATAGTTAACAAGATTGGGAATCCTAAAATAAATATTCTTGGTCAAATAGGGCTACCATATTTGTGTTTGAGGATCTTAGGGATGAATAGGATTTTGAGTTGGTATGGACATAGGTTTCTCAATGAAAGGGGAACTTATAAAACATGGGATTTTGAAGTTATGAGGTTCACTTGAAGGCTCAAAGGGCTTACCTAGGTTGAAGCTAGGGATATTGAATGCAGATGCTTCTCTCATCAATAATTGATCTATGGTTGTAGGGGAATATTTCTTGAAACTAGGGGTGGAAGGGATTTATTAGGGTCTAATTCCTTGTGTTTAATTGAGTAGTTGGTATATTTAATCATCCTTGGTTGTGACTTACATATATAAACATTATTCTTCATATCTTTATTGTTATCTCATTTTCTACTAGTGGATGTGAGTTTGGTAAGCAAGCTCCTCCAACTATCTACCATACTCTAGCTCCTTGTTAATCTCCATTATCTATTGGTTTAAGTATAGAAAGATATATTTAATGTTTCTCAAGGCATGGTTAATAGGGTAAAAATGTTGATTAGGAGAAACATATCTTTCACAAATCTATATGAAAGCATGATCAGGCTATCATAGCAGATGAACTAGGGTGATAAAGAGGCAAATGGTATGAGGAGGATGGTATCTTTCTAGTAAAGACCAATTTTGGGTTAAATTGAGAGAAATCTCAACCTAATATTGATGAAAGGAAGGTGTAATAATGTAATTTTTGTGAAATGGGTGGGGAAAACACATAATTTTGGTCACTTAGGATGATTAAACATGTATACCTGACATTCATAGTCCCTAGTTTCTTTACAAAGTGCCTTAAACATTGAAATTATAAGAGTAACACAAATACATCAATAAAATTTTAAACTTGGTCCCACCTACCATGCCAAAAAATATTATCATTCAAAATGTGCACCTATATGATAAATTCTCTTGATCACACTGACTCACAACCTTCTATACGTAGTGCCTTGCACTTATGTGTTGAAGAATGATTTAAATTTATTATTTTAAAAATGTGATCATCCATAAAGGTGTGAAACTATTGTTGTGCTTTAGATTAACCTCTATAGTATGTTGACTTCCTTTTATTCTAGATGCACCTAGTTTAGGACAAGCACATTAACCTACAAAGATAGGAATGAAATATAATGCTAGTGATAAACCTAAACATGAAAAAGGGGAAAAGGGAGATAAATGGTAAGAGAGTTAATGTAATGTAAAAGGTAATGCACCAAGAATATATTGAACACCTCAACCACTTAATCACATAATAAAACTAATAGACTAGTTACAATATATTTAAACTAGGCACATTACATAAATGTCTCACATGGAGCTAAGGGAACATAGTGTAGTGTTAGGAGGGATGATAAATTCTCCATAAATAATGAATATGCAAACCCATTTATACACAACATGATAATTATAGATACTTTTAGTTCTATGAAGAGGTGATAAGAGAGGAAATCAATGAGAGGGAAAAACATCCATAGGTAATGTTCAACAACCATGAATGCACACATAACATAGAGTATGAAGAAAAGTAAATAAATTCTTATTAATCTTAAGGTCTATGGAAATATTACAATGTCAAATGCGAAGATATTTGTTATAGATTGAGATGTACCTTGGAGGGAAAACTTTGGTAGCATTATGATGCCTAGAAATGTCCACCATTTTACAATAAAAATAAGGGTTTATATAGTATTAGACAAGGCCCAACATAATCAATTTGACATTAGATCTGGTAGATAGGAAATTGAAATTGAAAATAGTGCCCAAATACCAAGGTTGATTAAAATCACCAAATTATTTGAAATAATTTATATAGGCCATGCCCATTTAATCTAGGTCTAACATTTTTATCATAGAAGTAGTTTGATGATCACTCATGGATCTATGTGTGTATTTGATAATGAGGGGTGTTTAGGCAACCAATGGAGGTGTGTGGATATGATATGACACTCTAAAAACCACCCTTATAATCAAATATATTCATATTTGGCTACCTCAATGTCTAATTAGGCACAAATACCACCCTTATTCATGGTTTCCACTTATCAATCCATTTGGACTAGCCCTTTGATGTGGAACTTTGAAGGCATATATTTGGGATCCACAATGTTGTTTATACATGTGTGGTATGAAAACCTCACATGAACCTATCTTTGGGTAATAGGTGTTCACTAATCTATGTAAATTGATTTCTATATAATTTGTGCATAGAGAGTTTACACATATGGGACTGTGTGCCTTTATTTTAAGAACATGTGTACATTTCATAGTGGGCATGCCTTTAAATTAGATATATATTGCATAAAGGTACACATGGGATTAATTTAGGATTTTCAAGTCTATGGTATAAATGGTGCATAACATATACTCAAACCTATGATTAATGAATTCACAAGTGTAACTATCTATGTTTGGGCATGGGGCTTCATTATTTGAGTGTGATAGCCCCCTCGAGTGGAGTGTGAAAGAAAATGTAAACTTAGGTTGTGAAATTTTTAATTTAAATTTTTTCCCTACACACATTACTTAAACACATTTAATATTTGATATTTTATATATTGAGACATGTGTGGGACATTATTATGGAACCCAGGGCATTAAAGTATAATATCATATAGTTGTTTAGGAGTTACTAACCTACATAGGAAGTAATGCCCATTCTAGAGTGTGGTCTATGAATAATGAAAGTGTATATGAAAATTTATGTGTTTGAGAATGGGTCCCCATATCTTGGACTTAATAATTACAAGTAATAATATATCATAGGAAAAATGAAATATCTCTCATGTGTACACTCATAATTGGAGCTTACATTCTGCGTACTTCCTTGTTTACCACTGCCTAAAGTATGGGGACCCTATGCACAAAGTTTACACATGCCTTTGAATATACATTCTGGTAAGAGAGTGTGGAAATAATTTTGTGGGAAATTCAATAATAATCATGCATAAACAATTAGATAAAGTGGTGATATATGCCTACTATTATCGTCAAGTGCTTTTAAGGAACATCCATATGAGAGCCTATTTTTAAGGGACTAGTTACTATGAAAAAATTAAAACCTTATGTGTAATGTCTTATGAATTTTGTATAGGCTAGGGTAATTTTTAGGGTAAACACAAACCTTATCCTTTCAGTATGAACTGATAAAAATTAGTGAAACTTAATTTATATATCATTTAAATAATAGTTCTTAAGTTTGAGTGTGTCTCTACCTTTTATTTGTTTATAAATATTCTCTTGAATTTTAGTTGTTCATGGTTGAGTATTAATAAGTTTTATAGCTATGAATTTTTATTTTAATAATGATAAAAATATTGTTGAATCATTTGGTTTGGTTAAGGTAAGATTTTCCCCTAGGCTTTTGTAGTTGAATGGCCACTTTGGCTGCTTGGATGCCTCCATGCCTTAGTTGATTCAAAGTTGACCTTTTTAAGATTATTTTTTATTGAATCCTTGAGGTTGTCTTGAGTTTAGAATAAATGGCTAGGTATTTTACTTATCATATTTTTATAAAGAGTTTTGCCTTTCCATCTTTTGGTAGAAGTTAGTCAGAAGTTTTGCATGAAGCTAGTCAAAAGTTGTTCATGAGTCTAAGTAGTCAAAACTTTTTTTTAGAACATAAGTTTTTAATAATTAGAGTTTTAAATTTCTTTAGTCATCAAAATAATTATTTAAAATCATCAAATTAATTATCATGAACAAAATTTATAATAATTCTAACCATCTAAGTAAATATCACAAAAGAAAAGTTCATGAAATTTTTAGCTTAGGCTATCAGATAGAAGGTATTGGTTCCCAGTTTCACACTTTCATCACTCAGCCTCACACACCTTGAAAAGGGGGGGGGGTAAAATTCAAAGGTGAGAAGCTATTTGAGATGTTTTTAGAACTAGGGAGAGTTCAAAACCTTAAAAAAATTGAATGGGGACAATGACCAGGAGGGGCCCAATAAAGGGGATGGTTAGTTGACTACTACTTTTGGCTCTACCTAAACCAAGGTGAGAGGACCTAAAAGGGTAGCTCATTCTGGTGAATGTATTTTAAACCTTCAACCTTTACAAGTATTTTTAATTAGGGAAGAGGGGATATGACCAAAGCATAACCAAACTCACACACTTCACCCAAGAATGGATGTCACATAAAATGTATGAATGCATTATGTCATATGAGAGTTACTTAAGATCGATGAGAAAATGATTGAAATATTCAAAGTGGATATTTTTATTGAATGAAACGTAATAAATAAGGAATTCAAAATTAGGATTTAGAGCACATAAAATGAACACACTTTAGGTAAATAAAGTATAATGCATCTGTTGGGCAAGTAATACTTATGATATGTGAGCTATATGTTGTATGCAGTGTAAAACAAGGTAGGATAATGTTTATATGAATATCTTGATAAAAATATGTGGAGGGATAATAATTGAACATGGAGGGATTCACATAATCATGATATCATTTTTATCAATAGATGCTTGCTTGATTCTAGAGATGACTAGGAAGAAACTACACACATATGGTCTTTGATGAATTATGAGTAACATTACAAGTTACCCCTCAAGAATTATTTCTTATTGTATTTGTGAGCCCAAGAAAAACCTTAAAAATTATATCAATGATGTATTCCCCTAACATTTTTAATATAAAGGATCTTATTTTTTTGTTGCACCATTTAAATGACTACAATAAAAAACATATACCAGATAACCAATATATTTACCCTGGAAAAAGAAACACTACACTTAGAAAACAAGATATAATGGAAACCATGAACATATTTTATTCATCAACTAAGAAAGGATCAATTACAATATATATGTTATTAAATTGATATCACGAGACACTATGTAGAATAATTCTATAACAAGGGAACTTCATGGATGATCTTAAAGCTTACTAATGATTTTACAACCAAAATCGATTCGGTACTAGGTCACTACATAGGGATGACTCTCTGAGATATATCTTCTATACTCAAGTTTTAGCCAACATTTATAAAGGGATAGAACCCCTTTACTTATATAATTTCATATCCATACTTGGTATATTCTATAAAGATACCCTATCTAGAATATTCCTTTGTTGGCTTGGGGTTGGTTAAAATGAAATTAATTCCTCAAACATGTAGTTATGCTATCCTGATGTTGAAATATATAATACCCCACTTACAAAATAATATTTATAGTAATGTACAGATAAAATAAACCCACAAGGGACAAAACAAAACTTTTTCCACTTGTACAAAGAAACAAAGATGTCCCTTTCTTAAACAAAACAAACCCTAAAAGGGATGTGCCACTATCAATCAAGGTATAATGATTTCTCATGAGAAAAGATAAAAAGGGATAAAAAGACAAGAAGAGAAAGGGATGTACGGAATCTTTTTATTTTGGGAAAGAAATCAGGGGCATCTAGTCATGATATAGAATCCACATTGATGATTGTGTCCTTCACCAACCTATTTTTATATGTAACAAACTTTATAATCATAGTGGTGAGGATATTTTTATCTTAACCCACTTGATATTTGAATTTGGAATTATATTCTTCTAGATAGTTAGCGGTCCTTTGGATCACTCTCTATTTCTTATGTACCAATGCCTGTAACTGGTTGTAGGATGTTTCAAGTGATAATAATTCCATTATCTTTTGGCTATTGAAGGTTCCATGGGATGCATTGATGAGGTTATTCAAATCATCATCCAAAAATTCTTTTGTTAAGTCCACTACACCATCAAGCTTCACAATTACTATCAGAGTGGCCTCAACTTTTGTCCTCACAGTCTTGAGAGACTATTATTCCCATTTTATATCAAAGGTGCCATCTTTGAGCATGGATATCTTGTGCTTAATTGCCAATTGACATTATTTGGGAATTTTAAGATCATCTAAAGAGACAATATTTTTTTCTATTAAATCATCATTGTCCATATTACATATCTCATTTATTTTGGGCCTAAGTTCCTCCCAACCCTTGATATCATCATCATATATAAATGTTAGGGAGCTACACTCTCCTCATCTATCTATCTCATTATGAATCCATTTTATGGCTATATGGATGACTTTCTTGGCTCAGGCTTTCAAGTCATGTTGCCAATATTTTGTTTCCCATCCTCTGGTCTTTAAATCATTAGCATGGGCAAATTCTAGTGATCCAAGGGAGATAAGGGAAGGGTCAAGATCCTGGATGGTAATTGGATTCACTTCCTAAGGCTCACTCAGTAAATTTTAAAAGTATTGGATCATATCCTAGTTCTCTACCTTTAGCTCTTCCATGGTGGCTTTATCTTTGTCTATTCCATATATCACCATGTTAGCCAAGACTTTTGAAGTATGTTTCAATTCCTTCCTTGATGTATCCCCAATATTATAACTATAGATGGAGTAGATTTTTAGGGGAGCATTCATTTTTAGTGTATCTAGAGGAGGATGGCTACTTCAACACTCTTTTCCCACTTGTTAGCGAATGTCATTTGAGTATGAGTTCTATCCTTCTTTAGGGGCTTAGCCTTTTATCTTGGAATAATTTTTGCTATGTCAATACCCTTATCTTTCTCGTCACATCCTTATTTCCCTTCACCTAGTCCATAGCCTAAAGAAGGGTCTTAGTCTATAAACCTACTGAAGTTAATAATGTTGAGGATGGCCTTGTGGTAGTGATGAGTGGTGCCAATAAGGAAATAACTACCTAGAATACCAATGGATTGGGAGGAGGACTCAACACAAATTGTTCTGTTTCCTCATCACTTCCCTAATTTTCCTTTTCTTCCTTTGGAACTAGTTATAATCACTCCAAAATCTCAAAATTAGGCCTAGATTGGTGGGACTCCATGCATAATATGTCAATGGAGCTCAACTTTTCTATGGTTTGGATGGAGGATACAATAATTTCTTTTCCTTCCTTATTACTTAAGATCATTGGGTTTGTAGAGGCTATGATGACTTTTTGTCATGTTTAGGTGACTCTTCACTAATCATGTCCTTAGAAGCTTTATTTTTCTCTAAGTCATGCACCTTGATGGTGGGGAGGACCCTTTGGGGGAATTCATTTGAAGTAACACCTTTGGGGGCTCCCTCTTTGGCACATTTATTGACCTCTAGAGTTATGAGGATTCCCATTTGTAGGCTTGATCCCTTATTTCCTCCTTTATCCTTTTCCTACTCTTCCTCCTTTACACTACTAGTGAGGGACTAAATGTCAACCCTAGGTTCACCATAATCCCTTTCATTTAGCTTTAGGGTTTCTTCAACTTCACTAACTTTATCCTACCTAGGTGACTAGGAAATAACATTATAGACAAATTCCTCTATCTCTATGGAGTGGGGCTCTTTTTTAATAAGAGCCTCTACCTGGGTAGCTTCCTCAACTCTAACCTCTATAACATCATCAAAATATAAAGGATCATCTAGAGCCTTGACTCCTTCATCACCTTCACCTTCTTCTATTACAAGTTCCCCCTATATAGATACTCCTTCCATTGGGATCCTTGATGGGAAATGATGTTTTTCCTTATAGGTTCTTTGCCCATTTCTTACCTTAGGGTGAGTGAAGGTGCATTATTTATTCATTACTTCTACTATCAACCTTCCTTCATCTAAATCATCCCCCTCACTCATATCCCTAACCCTATATGCATAAGAATGTTTATATTTTATTCTCTTTAGTGTGAACTCTTTGGTGAGTGGGTCTTTGTAAACAACTATCCTCTACTTGGTCAGAGATTTGATTGAAGGTTGGAGGGTCTTCTTAACTCTCTTTTACTTTGGTGGCTCCTCTTTTTCCTCACCTCCTCTCTTCCTTGAATTTTATTTTTGAGAAGGATTGACTGTAGCCTACTATGTAGTTAGGATAGTTAGGATTGATGCTTGACTAGCCATAGGGGGGATATTGAGATGGCTGGCACCACTAGAGCTTCTCTCCTTAAAATTGATATGGGAGTGGTACTAGCCAATTTGACCTACCCTATGATCATTTTATCCCAATTCTAAGCTAACATCATTATTTGTTAGAAAGACAACCTAGCATTATAATATGTCATGGTTGTCTTCTCAACATCTACTTATTTGGTGAAGCTGGTGTCTTTGATCTTTCTTTTCCCCTTGCCTACTATATATGATGATGGGGCTAGAGGGTCACCATTGTGTGTAGGGAGGAAGGCATTCAATTCTTTTACCATTCTTAAATTTTGGAGGGTAGGAGTGTTATATGTCTTGAGGTTGATTCCATGTTCCTTCAAAACATGTAAAAGTTATTCTCATTATCCACATCACTCATTGGGGGATGGAGTCATATTTATATATAGTGAAGTTTAACTAAGAAATGGAATAGGATTCAATATCATCCATGTTGTATACTGAGGAGTGTGTAATATTATCATTTATCATATCATTGGGGATAGGATTGATGGTGTAGGCTATGACCTCTTACATTATTAGCCTCATATATTAACACTTTTGGACATTTTCCTTAGTGGTGTAGTCAGACCAAAGGTCTTCATAGTGAGACCAATGTAATATTAAATTTGTCTCCATGTTCACCAACCACCTGATGTTATACTTGGGTCAGGGTGGCATCTTATCAAACATATACATGCGCATTTCCTACTTCAACCCCTTTACCTTATCCACTAAGGGGAATGTGTAATACCTAATTTTCATAGGGAATTAGAAAGGGTTGTTGATATTTTTAGCAAAAATCATCTCATATAGAGGCACCATTTACTAGCTCAGATCCTTGACCACCAATTTTTAATCCACATATCTTGGGAGCTTGTGAGGTGCCCCCATGTAGTCACTAACCCTGATGTATGTGAATGTCTAAAATTGAATGTATGTGGCCCCATATTTTTCTATTACTTGTTTGGCCATAGTGGACATTCTATTTAGGCTTTGTAGGGGGTAAAATATGCTCATCATGGGGGTGAAAAAGTAGTTATGCACCTTGTAAAAATTGTTCCTAGACCCCTCTAGGGTTACCTCAAGACATATCTCATATATTCTCATCCCTCCAGGGTTTCTAGTAAGTCCTTGGAAAACCCTATTGTGCATCAAGATATACATTAAGTAAGAAGACATATACAATATACCTTTAAATTATTCCTTGGAGAGGATGTCCACTTAAAGGTACAACATTTATGCATGAAAATTGTCACTAAGGATGGTGGCCTAGTCAATCCTCCTTTTCCCTTCCATCATGTAGAGCATGATAAGAAACATCCATGTCCCAAACTTCTCAGCAATGGGTACCCCATAAATTATAGTAGAGATGGATATAACATACTAAGGAATCTTATTTAATTCCACCAATTTCAATTTCTTTGACATCCTTGAGAACTCGGTTCTCTTCTTGGCTAGCCAACATGAGTTCATGACTTCCCAAATGACTCTCTCATCATTGTCAATGTATTGTTAGTATTCCTTGATGTTGAGTGTGATAATTTCTTGTTGAGGGGAAATATTGAGTATGGTGCTAAGGTATTTAAGATTAAATTATCATACCATTGAATGACTACCATCGATTATAGTTTTGGTATCTAGATTATATGCTTGATCACAAGCTATGATGAGTTCTAGGTACAAAATAATTAGGGGGAATGTTATTATTGGTGTAATGTATCTCATTCCAACTTTGAAAACTACTTGAATGGGGTTAGGGTTTTTAAATAAATTCAATAGGGCCTAAAAATCCAAATTCATGACATCAGTGTCCATGATTGAGTCCAACACTGATACGATGTTTCCCTTGGATGTTATTGAAGAAGCCACCATCCTTTATCAAGTCTCTTGTTATTTTATTAACTTAGAAATAAACTTATTTTCACTAAAAGACTTCTCAACTGAGATCTCAACTACCTCTCAAAATACAATACAACAAGGTTACCAAACACTTATTGGTATTAGCAAAAGATGCACATAGGTGGAAATGGAGATCTTTTGAGACTCATACCTTGATTCACTATATTCACTTTATTCTTTTCTTTGGCAGACTTAGTCACTTGGAAGCACAAATATTTGGCTCTAAATGAAAAGGGTGAGTTCAATTGAAAAAAAACACTTAGTTATAATCCCTTGCCTTTCAAAACTAGGGTTACCATTAATGCTCCAATATGAGGTGACTAATCAACACGTACCCCATTAATTACTTGAGCATCATTTGAAAAATAGAGGTAAAACATAAATCCTTCCTTTGTATGCCAAGTGAAGTTACTTTTATAATATGTGGTGAAATATGAGTGAATCATAGATTAAAAATATTCTTTTCAGGCTCTCTAGGACTTTTGCAGCTTTTCACTTTTTATGATCCTCTTGGTGTTGTGGGATAAGAAGTCCTGAGTCCCCATTGATACCAAGGACACTACTTGCAATGATCCTTGTTTTGCAAAAAACTAAGCATTTAGGCCTTCAAAGATCCTTTTTAAAATGTCCATAAAAGTAATTGAGGCAATCTCCAAAAATGTCTTGAAGCTCACAAACACCTGAGTGCCTCCACGTGGGAAAAATATTATTTATATAGTCAAACATCCAGGCCCTAGGGAATTTAAGCACCATGCCCACCAAAAAGATAATTGGGGAAATTATTCAAAGAGACTTGAAATTTTTGAGGGCCTAAAACTCTACCACATATCTAAATAAAAAATGAAGCTATGGTCATGGCCACTTATACCCTTTATACCAACTTTCCTCAAAAGGGGAAAAGTGAAAAATCTTTCCATCCCCCAAATATTACTATTGGGGGTCCCTTGAGTCAAATACAAATATTTAATTTGATTCATCATAATATTCCTCACCTTAATCACCAAAAAACATAAGTGTAGCCTATTAATTTTATCTAGGACATTGACATATCTCCTCTCCTAAGCATGAAGGATCCAAGCTTGAAAAAGACTTGGTTACACCATCATTTATTCACTTTAGATTATCATGCCATAGGATCATTGATCCACATGTTACAACTCTTCAATCTCTCCTGAGAATTTTTGGTGTATTTTCCATCTTTGATAGACATCCCTCAAGACTCATATAATCAAGATAATAAACATAATTTCTTAAACTACATGTATTAATCTCTCCTCCTAATGAGGGAAGGTAAGAAACTATAAAATTTAATCTCACTTAACCTGAGCACTAGGAATTCATCATAAAAAGACCCAAATTACTCCAGTATGATTTTGGGCACTAATATTGCTCTTGCTTAGGGATAGGTACCACCAATAGGTATATAGAGAACACCATACCATTTCCTATCCATTGGGCTATGGAGTCAATAATAAACATACCATGGGTGAATCACCATTTTAATAAGGAACCCAATAAAATGAAAAGGATATGGATAGATAAAAATACAACATGATCATGGGGACCATAAGAGAGACAATTATATACATATGTATAGGGGGAAATAAAGGTTCAATCTAAGAAATACTTGAGATGTCTGCCATTTACTGGTAGCTCCAAAATCTCCCCATCGATATCTCTAAGATAGAAAGTATGATTCCATATTTGAAATTTAATGGTGTAGGGACCCATCCAAAGGGAATCGAATTTTCCATGCTTTCCTTTGTCTTCATGTCTATTGTGTCAGAGCAGAACTAGATCACCAACCTAAAAAATTCATGGAGTAACTTTTATATCAAAGATATTTTTGAGACATTCCTTAAAATTTATGTTCTTTCTATGAGCCTACCTCCTAGATTCATCATGTTCAATGATATGGTCAATTCTACCTTCATAGTGGCTTATTTCTATTCCTACCTCAGTCATTTGTCACATGAACTCATATGTAGTTAATTGTAGATTCAAAGGCCAAATAGCTTGGGTCCCATACATGAGCTCAAATTGGCTCTTTCTAGTGAATCTCTTTAGAGTCAACCTATTTACCCAACTAACAAAATTTAACTGCTCACCCCATTTTGTTTTGTTGTCAACTAGAGTCCTCTTGATAATTTTAAATAGGTTTTTATTATTGGACTTTGATTATCTATTTGATTTTAAATTATCAATGGAGGTGTACGCTAAATTAGTCCCATAATATTCATAGAATGCATTTAAATATTTATCTTTAAAGAACATATCATTATTACATACAATCTTGACCAGTATCTCAAATCAACAAATGATATTGTTCAATAAAAAATCTATGGTTACTTGGTGGGTTAATCTCTTGGTAGTAATTACTTCAACCCATTTCATGAAGTAATAAGTGGTCACCAGGATCCATTTATGACCAATTCTTAAGGCATCTAAGATTTCACCCATAAAATCCATCCCCTATTGTCTGAAAGGTCCATCAATAGAGACTGACTGGAGGGGAAGTCATCTAGATGCCTTCATTCTTCTAGATAATTTCTAACATTATTCACATTTAATAACCTAGGTAGTTACATCTTTGAATAATATATGCCACCAATAAATATCCCTCAAAATCTTGTGTGTAGTGACCTTTGGGGTGAAATGGCTACCACACACACCACTATGTAATTCTACAATTACTAGAGAGACCTCACTTTCCACTAAACATCTCAGGAAAACACCATCTAGATTTCTCCATGCAAGGTCATCCTACAATAGAATATAATTTTGGGTCACCAATTGCAATGTAATTTGATTATTCTCTAGATGAGGAGGACAACTCAAATTCTTTAGGTCATGCACTATGTCTCTATACCTTGGGGATCTACTATAATTTGATCCATAGTTATCCATCATTATTTATACATTATTCACCTCCATGGCTTCTAAATATTCCTCAGTCATCAAATTCACCAAACCCATGCCCTTAATAAGTTTGGTGGTCTATATCTCTATGTAATATTATTGCAATTATTTACCCATTGACACCTCTTATCAATAGTTTCATTTTTAGTTAATATGTACTTCACCATATTGTGAGGGACATAAGCAATAATCTTTGAACTCAAAATGTAAGACCTAAATTATTTGATAGCTTTCAAAAGAGTGAAGGATTGTTTTTCCATTATGGTATATATAAGCTTAGATCCTTGAAGTGCCTTGTTTAAAAAGGCAATTGGATGCTCATGAACTTCATCATTCTTTTGCATCAACACTGTAGCAATGGTATAGAGGCAAATGAAAAGATTTGGAACTCTTTTTTGTAGTCTAGGCTAATAAGCATTGGGGCTGTTTTCAAGGCTACCTTGATGTATTGAAAATACTAGGTAGCCTTTTAATCCTAATTTATAGTTTGAAATTTCTTCAACACTGAAGTGATTGTAAAAGTAATCTCTAAAAAATTGGAAACAAACCATCTAATAAAATTAATTTGGCCGAAGAAAGATTGAATACCTTTCTTAGTCTGTGAGATGGGTACTTTGTTGATGGACTCCACCCTCTCAAGATCTATCATGGCACCTTTTTGGGACACAATATGTCCCAATAACTTCACCTTTTATACCCCAAAGTGGCACTTTCTATGATTAAGGGAAATCCCAAACTCTCTGCACCTGACTAACATTTGTTCCAAATACACTAGGTGGTCAATCCTCTTTTTAGAGTACATTATAAGAACATCATGATATATAGAAATGAACTAGTTGATTAATTTGGTGAAGGAAACATGCATTATTTAAATTTTTTAAATTAACACAAAGTTAGATGCCTCTATTCTCCTTCCTGATAGGGACCAGGTTTGACACCCAAGATGAATATCTGAAAGGTTGAATGATCCCACCATTTCTTAATTTCTTAAAATCCTCATGCATATTAGTGGCCAAGATGGGGTTGATGGTTCAATTCTTCTAACTAAATGTTTTTACATCAGGGTGAAGAGGAATAACATGTTGGAACAAATGTTCTTGATAAGCTTTCAGCTATGAATATGACCATGCTAAAAAATCTTGGTAATTTTTTAATAGCACAATAAATTGTCCCTTCTCTTTGTCACTTAAATGAGTGCCTAGCTAAATATTCCTTGTATTTTATTCTATCCCAATTTTAACCTTAGTTACATCACTTGACATGGAATTGTTTCTAGATTTGGCTCGATTAGCTCCATCAAAAGATGCTTCAAAAGTAGTCAATCTTCTAGGGACGGTGTTAGTTCTAAGTTAGATTATTTATTTCTCATATAAGTTTTCCTTCCCATCACAAACCTAGATAATATAATCCCAATCTATGATATTTCCCTCAAATTCCTCTATGTAGCATAAGAACCTTTTTATGTAGTCATCATCATCAAAGACTTGCCAATGATTAATATTGTCTAGAATAGAGGGCCTTACAAAATTTTCAACTTGAAATTCACAAGTGGAATTTATAGGCTCAATCCTAAATTTTGTATCTCTCTTGGTGATCACATCCACCAAATTATTGAGCTCTTAGGCATGGTATTGGATGTTGAAAGCATTGAACCATTCTAGACAGTCCCAAATAACATTTTAGTACTACTTCAACCTCTTTTGCTTCATGGTGTAAACAAATTGAACCTATTTAAACACTAAATAAGATTCACCCTTTACTAACAACATTTTGAATCCATATTCATAGGTGATTTTGAGGCCTATCAAAATTTCTTCATATTCTAAAATATTATTGGTGCACTCAAAATCCAACTGAAAGGAAAAATTAAAAATTTGGCACTCAGGATTATAAAAAACAACTCTAGGCCCATTTCCAAATTGGGACATGCTCCATAAAAATACATAATCCATATGGAGTCTTCATGTTGGATACTAGTATCAGGGGGCATCTCTATAAAGTCAAGATTTCCCATGAAGCTCTTTCTATTTGTGTCTACATACAACACTTCATCTAGCTAGTACTTGGGGTCTTCCATGATATGAAGCATTTGTGGTTCTTAATTTAGGTGAACCATTATACCATCCAAAGGTATTGTGCCATAATATAAATCCATAGAAACATTTCCACCAATGCTAGTATCCCACTTCTTAGAGAGTAATATAGGATACTTAGGTAGAGAGTCTATAATAATGACATCCATGCTCAAGAACTTTTTGGGGTATTACACAAGTTGTACCACCAACCATTTTACCATGCCAATAATAGGAACTTCTCTAAAATCCATGGCAAGACATCATCCATATGCTATAGTTATTCTTATGCATAATTCATTTAGTATATCCAGCAACGTGATTTTACAGGATGCATTAGAATCAAACATGTAATTATGGATGATCAATCTGCTAATCATCAAGGTGGTACAGAATGGGTCAATATCAGTTTGGATCTCTACTAGTGTCATTCCTAGGTACACATTCAATTGATACTTGGGAGATTTTGAAGCATTCTTCTTTTTTCTGAAGAGGGTGTGGGGAGGCTCTACCTTAATAATTTCATTGGTAGTAACCTTTTCTATGAACCCTAAATATTCAAAATCTCTCATTCTATGCTCTAGGATCTTAATAAGCTTCAAAAAAGGTATTGTGACCTTCCGCTGACTTAGTACATGGGCAATATCACAAACACTGTATTTGGGAAATGAAGTATTGGTAGGTAAACTTATGACATTTTCACTTGGAATATACCCTTCTATTGTTAGGGGCATAGAAATAAGAGAGCCACAAATTTTGACTTCACTCTTCAAAGGAGGATTCCTAGGTTCATCATTCTTAATAATCCTAGACGAGAAAGGGGTTTAATTTTTGGCTTGGGTAGCTCTCATTTTAGTGTGATAAGGTGCAGGACTAGGCTTACTAAGATTTTGGACCTCCTTAGTTTTAGTGGTTATATTTTCTTTGGTCTCTACCCTAGGAGCAGGAATACCTTCATTTTTGGGGGGAGTATTCTAATCCTTGCTTCTTAGATTATAATCCTTTTCTTGGGTAATTGTATCATGAATCATCAACTATCGATCCTTGATTAATGGGGAAGATTCCCCATACTTTTATTTCATCATTGATGTCAAGAACTCAAAATCATGAACTAACAACTCATATTCATGCATCATATTTATTTTATAGCCAAAGTCTAGGATAGAGCTCTTACATTTTCACATGCATCCCAAAATTCCTAAGTAGTGATAACACTCATTAATTCCATTGTTGGAGAAGGAACATTACACCTAGTTCATCAAAATTAAAAGTGAAGCAGTCATATGCCAAGGTGTCCTCATAGTCCAAGACTGATAGGGTACTTACCCCTTCTCCCTTGAAGATGTAACTACCACCTCTTAGAAATCTACTATGTAGATGTCATCTTCATTAGACACTGCTTTAGAACCAACTACCTCTAAACCACCTTCAGAAGTTGTGCTACATGGGGAGTGAGGGAGAAAACACTTTTCATACTAATTGATGTTAATATTTGTATCCAAAGGATTCAACACATCCCTTATGACCCCTTGAGTATGATTCCTATCATCCCTTGCCACCCCCTTTCCTTTATCATTATTTCTATTTCAAAAAGGTGGCCTACCTTGACCTTGATCTTAGAGATAATTCCATTCCTCTCTCTTATTCTCTTTCCTATCATTATGATTGGAGGTACCCTAGGATAATCCCTTTTTAGATCTAGCTAGCTTGTAATATATTTCCTTGAATACAGTGACCAAAGACTTCACTATTTCCTCTAGGTCCACTCCTTTGTGGGAGGTTTGAATTTTCTTAGGGTTTACCAACTTGACATCAACCCTTTTATTCAAATGATTTCCCATAGATTTGATGTTATTTTATTTCAATATCCAAATTAAAATCCATCCTTAGATTTATGGGATCCTTATTTATGAGATAATAGGTTGATTTATTGTCAAATGAATCATAATACTTAATTAGAGAAGCAGCACCACTAGGCCTGATATCTTCAGGAAACCTCCTCAACACCTTACTAAACCAGGAATTGAAATCATTCACAAATTCATTGGGGTTCTTCTTGAGGTTCTCTAAATTAATAATAAATAATCAGGGTTCTATACTCTCACCAAACCATATCTTTAATGCATCGATCATTATTTCCTAAGTATCTATAGATCCATTAGGGAGGCATTGGAATCACTCCTAAGCCTCATCCTCAAGTGTGTTGACAAAGATAATTATACACACATCCTCTAAGTCAATCTCATAGTCTTAAATAAAATTTAAAAATTATTTCAAATGTTTCTCCTTAGACACCACATTATTTCCCTAGAACTTAGGTAGGACATTTCTAATCTTGATAGGGACCTCATTGGGAAAACTGGGCATTCCAGTGAAATTGATGGGTCTAAATCTTGGGATCATGAATGGCCTATACTGATTACCCAAATCTTGATCATCCTCTCCATCATTTTCATTACCTACATTAAAAATCCTCCTTCTTAAGTCATGGCCTCCTAAATCTAAATTAGATAATGAAGGTGAACCCAGGGAAAGTTGAGAGTGAACATTGTTTGGAGAACTAGTAAGAGGGGAAATGCTTCTTTGGCGAGAGGGATCTTGAGTTGTAGGAAGTTTAGAACTATTTGAATCACTTTGGTACCCTTAAACTAATTAGATGTTAGAGAGTAAGGGGTGCATGTGAAGAATAAAAAACTAATCAGGTCCTACTTTATAACCTGATCCTTGACCCACAATAGGTTTCCAAACATGTTTTCTTTTGGATGGGACTTTCAATTCAGGGACAAGATCTTTTGAAGGATTCCTTTGTAAAGAAGATCTATTAACCTCCAATATTATATATATGAAGAGAAGGTTTAGAGGCAAAATAAGGTACAAATAATAGGCACTATTTATTTAAACCTGTGATAAAATGGAGTCACCACTAGAAAGAATGCATCTAGACCAATAAAACTAGGCACAACTATGGAGAGATGCTAGTTTTTACACATTGATAACAATATTCAAAAATATTAAATAGATTTCCAAATATAAGGGTAAATATTACAAATATAATTACAAGATTACTAATAGAACATAGGTGAGAAACTCAACTTGGAAATAGGGTGAATAAAACACTTAATATTCTCTGACAGCTAGGCCCATAATAAGGGTGATAAGATCCTCGACAACATCACTAGAAAAAACATGTTGGTTCTTAGTTGCACACCCACTCAACCTCACATGCCATAAAAAAAGGAGGGGGTGTATGGAAAAGGTAAGGATATACTTGAGATGTTTTTAGAGCTATGGAGGGCTCAGCACCTTGAAAAAACCAAATAGGGATAATGACTGGGAGGGGATTCACAAAGGGGATGATTAGTTCCTTATTTATTTTGGATTTGCCTAAACTAAGGTGTGAGGTATGGGGGTAGTTTGTTCTAGTGAAGGTATTTTTAACCTTCAACATTTATGAGGATTTGTAATTAGCGAAGAGGGGATATGACCAAAGCATAACAAAACTCATACACTTCACTTGAGAAGGGTTGTCACATGAAATGCATGAATTCATTATGTCATATGAAAGCTAATTAAGACAAATGAGAAAATGACTACAATATTCAATTTGGAGATTGCTGATAAATGACAAGAAATAAATGAGGAATCCAATGTTAGGATTTTGAGTGCACAAAATAAACACACTTCAGGTAAACAAAGTATAATGCATCTGTTGGGCAAGTAACACTTATGATATGTGAGATATATGTTATATGTGGGGTAGAACAAAGTAGGACAATGTTTATATGAATAGCTTGAGAAAAATATGTGGAGGGATAATAATTAAACATGGAAGGATTCACACAATCATGATATCATCTTTATCAATAGATTCTTTCTTGATTCTAGAGACAAGTAGGGATAAACTATGTATAGATGGTCATTGAAGAATTATGAGCAACACTACAACTTACCCCTGAAGAATTCTTTCCTATTATATTCATGAGCTCAAGACTACCCTTAAAAATTTTATCAATATTATATTCCCCAAAAATTTAAAATATAAAGGATCTTATGTTCTGGTTGTACCTTCTAAATGACTACCATAAAAAAATACACCAGATAACCAATCTATTTAGTTTTCAAAAAGAAACAATGCACTTAAACAACAAGATAGAATGGAAACCATGAACATATTTTATTTATTCACTAAGAAAGGATAAATTACAATATATTTCTTAAAGAATTGATATCACGAGACACTATGAATAATTACTCTATAACAAGGGAACATCATGGATGATCTCAAAGCTTGCCAATGATTTTAAAACCAAAATTGATTTGACACCAAGGCACTACACATGAATGACTCTCTGAGCTATATCTTCTATACTCAAATTTTAGGTGACCTTTGTAAATGGATATACCTCCTTTACTTATTCAATTTCATATCCATACTTGTCATATTTTACAAAGATACCCTAGTTGGAAGATTCCTTTGTGGGCCTAGGTTTGGTTGCAATGAACTTGATTCCTTGAAATTGCATTTTTGCTCTTGTGATGATGAAATATATTATTCCTCATTGATAAAAGAATATTTACAGTTATGTACGCATAAAATAAACCCATGGGGACAAAAAAACATTATCCACTTGTACAAAGAAACAAAGATGTCCCTTTCTTAAACAAAACAAACCCTGAAAAGGATGTGCCATTATTTGGTAAGGTACAATGGTTTCTCATAGGAAAAGAGAAAAATGGACATAAAGGGAGAAAAATACAAGAAGAGAAAGGGAAGCATGGAATTTTTTTATTTAAGGAAAGAAACTAGGGGCATCTAGTCATGATGTAGGATCCACATAGATGATTGTGTCCTTCACTTGCTTGTTCTTGTATGTAATAAATGTTACAATCATAGTGGTGAGGATATTTCTATCCAAGCCCACTTGATATTTGAATTTGGCATTATATTATTCTAGCTAGTTGGTGGTCCTCTAGAGCACTCCCTATTTTTTATGTACCAATGCCTTTAACTAGTTGTAGGAATTTTCAAGTGATACTAAATCCATTATCTATTGGCTATTGAAGGCTCTATGGGGTACATTGATGAGGTTCTTCAAAGCATCCTCCAACAATTCTTTTTTCAAGTCCACTGCACCATCAAAATTCACCATTTCTCTTAGAGAAGCCTCAACTTTTATCCTCATAGTCTTGAGAGATTATTCTTCCCCTTTTATATCCAAGGTGCCACCCTCGATCATGGCTAGTGTGTGCTTGATGGCAAACTAGCATTCTTTAGG
The DNA here is from genome assembly GCA_037957365.1 of Torreya grandis. Taxonomy (NCBI): domain Eukaryota; kingdom Viridiplantae; phylum Streptophyta; class Pinopsida; order Cupressales; family Taxaceae; genus Torreya; species Torreya grandis. Next base: position 231,887 of record JARHVA010003563.1, on the reverse strand, counting down.
CATTTAAGATCATCTAGAGAGATAATATTTTTTGATACTAAAACATCACTACCCGTATTACATATCTCATCTATTTTGGGCATGAGTGCCTCCCAAATCTTGATATTAGCATCATATATAAATTCTAGGGAGATACACTCTCCTCATCTGTCTGTCTCATTATCAAGCCATTTCATGGATGTATAGATGACTTCCTTGGCTTAGGTTGTCAAGTCCTATTACTAATCTTTTGTTTCCCATCATCTGTTCTTCAAATCATCACCATGACTGAAGTCCAGTAATACAAGTGAGATAAGGGAAGGGTCAGGATCTTAGATGGTAGTTGGATTCACCCCCTAAGGCTCACTTAGTAACTTTTGCAAGCATTGGATCATAACATGGTTCTTCACCTTTAGCTCTTCCATGGTGGTTTTATCTTTGTCCATTCTATATGTCACCATGTCATCTAGGACTTATGAAGTATGTCTTAATTCCTTCCTTGATGGTTCCCCAAGATTTTAACTATATATGGAGTAGATTTCTAGGGGAACATTATTCTTTAGTACATTTATAGGAATAATGGGTACTTCAACACTCCTTTCTCACTTGTCAATGAATGCCATTTGGGCATGCATTCTAGCCTTCTTTAGGGGCTTACCCTTTTGTTTTTGAATAATTTGTGCTATGTCAATATCCCCTATCTTTCTCATCACATCCTTCTTTTCCTTGACCTTGTCTATAACCCAAATAAGGGTTTTAGTCTAAAAACATGTTGAAGTTGTTGATGCTAAAGATGGCCTTATGGTAGTGATGAGTGGTGCCAACAAGGAAATAACTACTTGGATTGCTACTAGCTTGGGAAGAGGACTCAACAAAAACTATTTTATGTCCTCATCACCTCCCTAATTTTCATTTTCTTGCTTTGGGATTGGTTCTACTTGATCTAAAATTTCAAAGTCAAACCTAAGCTGGTGGGACTCCATGCACAATTTGTTAATGGAGATCACCTTTTCTATGGGTTGGATAGAGGATATAAAAATTTGTTCTCCTTCCTTATTACTTTGGGCCTCTAGGTTTGTAGAGGCTATGGTGAATTCCTTGTCATGTTTGGGTGACTCTTCACCAATCATGGCCTTATAACCTTTATTTTTCTCTAGGTCATGCACCTTGATGGTGGGGAGGATCCCTCAGGGGACTTAAATTAAAGTAGTACCCTTGGGGGTTCCCTCCTTTGCACCTTTATTGACCTTTATAGTTGTAGGGGTACCCATTTGTAAGCTTGATCCCTCATCTCCTCCTTTGTCCTTTTCTTATTCTTTCACCTTTTCACTACTGGTGGGGGATTGAATGTCATCCCTAGGTTCACCTTGATCTCTTTCATCTAGCTTTAGGGTTTCTTTGACTTCACTGGCTTTGTCCTACCTATGTTATTGAGAAATAAAATTCTATATAAATGACTCTATCTCTAAGGAGTGGGGATCTTTTTCAATAGGGGCCTTTACTTGGGTATCTACCTCAGCTCTAACCTCCACAACATCATCAAAAGTTAAAGGATCATATAGATCCTTAACTCCTTCTTCATCACCTTCACCTTCTTCTATTTTAGGTTCCCCATCTATAAATGCTTCCTCCATTAGGATCCTTGATGGGGAATGATGTTTCTCTCTATGGGTTCTTTGCCTAGTTCTTACCTTAGGGGGGGTTCTTTGCCTATTTATTACCTTAGGGGGAGTGAAGTTGCATTATTTCTTCATTACTTATACTATTAACCTTCCTTCATCTGATCCTTCCCCTTTCTCATATCCCTAACCCTCTATGCATAACAAGCTTGATCTTATATTCTCTTCAGTGGGAACACTTTGGTGATCAGGTCTTTGAAAACAACTATCCTCTACTTAGTTAGAGACTTGATTGAAGGTTAGAGGTCCTTCTTAAATATATTTTACTTTAATGGTTCCTATGTTTCCTTGACTCCTCTCTTCCTTGAATATATTTTTGGAGAAGGCTCGATTGTAGCCTATTATATAAGTAGGATAGTAAGAATTGTTGCTTGACAAGACATATGGGGGGACATTAAGATGGTCGACACCACCATAGCTTCCCTTCTTGAAATTGATATGGGAGTGGCACTAGCCAATGTGAACTATACTATGATAATTTTATCCCAATTCTTAGCCAAGATTTTTATTTTTGAGAAAGATAACCTAGCCTTAGATTTTGTCATGGTCATCTTCTCGACATCCACTAGTTTGGTGAAGTTGGTGTCTCTAAGCTTTATTTTCCCTTTGCCTACTTCAGATGATGATGGGGCTAGAGGGTCACCACTATGTGTAGGGAGGAAGGCATTTAATTCCTTTACCATTCTTAACTCCTGGAGGGTAGGGGTGTTATATTTCCCAAGGTCGATTCCATGTTCCTTCAACCATCTAAAGGTCCTCCTCATTATCCACACCACTCAGTAAGGGATGGAATCATCTTCCTACATTGTGAAGTATGGTTAAGCAATGAAATAGGATTAAATATTATCCTTGTTGTATATTGAGAAGATTTTTATCTTACCATCCACCATGTCCTTAGAGATAGGAGTGATGTTGTAGGCTATGATCTCCTGCATTGTTAGCCTCATATATTCCCACTTTTAGACACCTTCCTTGATGGTATAGTCAAACCAAAGGTCTTCATAGTGAGAGCAATACAAATATACATTTTTTTCAATGTTCACCAACCACCTAATGTCATAATTGGGTTAGGGTGGCATGTTATCAAATGTATACATGTTCATTTCCTACTCTAACCAATTTATGTTGGCCACTTAGGGGTATGTGTAATACCCAATTTTCATAGGGAATTTGAAAGGGTTGTTGATATTTTTGGTGGCAATCATCTCATGTGGAGGCACCATTTTCTAGCTCAGCTCCATGACTACCAATTTTTCATCCACACATCTTGGGAGCTTATGAGGTGCCCCCATATAGACACTAACCCTAATGTATGTAAATGTCTAAAATTGAATGTATGTGGCCCCATATTTTTCTATTACATGCTTGGCTATAGTGGACATTCTATTTAGGATCTTTAGGGGGTAAAATATGTTAATCATGGAGGTGAAAAATAAGTTATGCACCTTGAAAAACTATTCTTAGACCCCTCTAGGGTTACCTTAGGATATATCTCATAGATTCTCATCCCTACGGGGTTCCTGGTAAGTCCTTAGAAAACCCTATTGTGCACCAAACTATACATTAAGTAGGAAGACATATAAAATATACCTTTAAATTCTTCCTTAGAGAGGATGGCTGCTTGAAGGTACATCATTTATGCAGGCAAATTGTCACTAAGGATGGTGGCCCAATCAATCCTCATTTTCCCTTCTACCATGCAAATCATGATAAAAAATATCCATGTCTCAAACTTCTCAATAGTGGGTACCCCATAGATTTTAGTAGCCATGGATATAACATACTAAGGAATCTCATTGAATTTTACCAATTTCAAGTTCTTTGACATCCTTGAGACCTTTTTTCCCTTCTTGGCCACCCAACATGATTTCATGAGATGGCTCTTTCATCATTGTTGATGTATTGTTGGCATTCACCAATGCTAAGTGTGATACTTTATGGTTGAGGGGGAATAATAAGCATAGTGCTAAGGACATCAAGAGTAAATGAGCATAAAAATAAATGGCTATCATTGATGACAATTCTAGTATTTGGATGAAATGCTCGAGCACATATTATGAAAAGCTCTAAGTATGGAGTAGCCAGGGGGAACATTATTGCTGGTGCAATATAGCTCATGCCAACATTGGTAACTACTTATGAGGGGTTGGGATATTTCAAGACATTCAATAGGGCCTCAAAATTCAAATTCATGACATCAATGTCCTTGATTGAGTCCACTAATGATATGATGTTTCCCTTGGATGTTGTTGAAGAAGCTTCCATCCTTTTTCAAGTCTCCTGTTACTGTATTAACTTAGAAATAAACTTATTTGCACTAAAATAATTATTGACTGAGCTTTTAATTACCTATTGAAACATAATACAACATGGTTTCCAAACACTTACTATTATTAGTAAAAACTACACATAGGTGGAAATGGAGACCTTTTGAGACACGTACCCTGATTCACTATATTCACTTTGTTCTTTGCTTTGGCACAGTTAGTCATTTGGAAGCATAAATATTTGGCTCTAAATGTGAAGGGTGATTTCAAATGAAAAATAACACTTAGTTATAATTCCTTTGGATTTTAGAATACACACCTACCCAACACCTACCCCATTAATTATTTGAGCATCATTTGAAAAATAGAGGGAAAATGTAAATCCTTCCCTTGTGTGCCAAGTGACCTTCCTTTTATAATACATGATGAAATATGAGTGAATCATAGATTTAAAATATTATTTTAAGCTCTCAAGGAATTTCACACCTTTTCACTTATTATGATCCTCTTGGTACTATGAGACAAGAAGTCTCGAGTCCTTGTTGATACCAAGGACACAACCTAAAATGATCTTTCTATTACAAAAAATTGGGCATTCTAGCCTTCAGGGACCCTTTGGAAAATGTCCATAAAATTAATTGAGGCAATATCTAAAAAGGTCCTAAAGCTTACAAACACTTGATCACCTTCATGTGGCACAAATATTATTTATACAATAAGACATCTGGGCCCTGGGGATTTTAAGCATCATGCCCACCAAAAAGGTAAGTGAGCCAATTATTCAAAGAGGCCTTAAATGTCTGAGGGCACAAAAATATACCACATTCCAAATAAAAAATGAAGCTAGGGTCACAACCACTTCCATCCTTTATAGTAACTTTCCTCAAAAGGGGAGAAGTGAAAAATCTTTCCATCCCATAAATATTACATGGAGGTCCCTTGAGTTAAATACATATCTTTCATTTAGTTTATCAGACTATTCCTCACCTTAATCACCAAAACACATAAGTATAGCCTATTAATTTTATATAGGACATTGACATATCTCCTCTCTCAATCATGAAGGATATAATCTTGGAAAAAAGACTTGGTTACACCCTCATTTGTTCACTATAGATTCTCATGCCATAGGATATATGTTCCACATGCCACAACTCTCCAATCTCTCTTGAGCCTTTCTGGGGTAGTTTCCATTTTTGATAGACATTCCTTTGGACTCATCTAATCAAGATAATAGACATGATTTCTTAAACTAAATGTCCCAATCTCTCCTCCTGATGAGGGAAGGTAGGAAACTAAAACATTAAATCTCACTTAGCTTAGGCATTGGGAATTCATCATATAAAGACCCAAATTGCTTTGACATGATTTTGGGTACTAACAGAAGGTGTCAAATATTTTTTCAGAGAAAAGTCACAAGAAAAAATACCAAATACCTATGGTTTTTCTTAATATTTTGATTTATTAGATTATACTAATTTGATGAGTGGTTTAGAGGAATCCACATGTCACCATCATGTTAACTTGGGAGTGATGTTAGTATGGTAAAATGTTTGGTTAGTGTTAGGTAGTGGGTGAGTAGGATGTTTCCACATGGAGTTATCCCAAAACAATTAAAACCTAGAGGGGACCATGTAGAGTGACAAAACTCTAGGATAGTAGGGTAATGGTATGTTTCCATGTGGCATCATCTCAATAACTTGTAAACTTAAATATGACCTTATAAGATGATCAAGAAGTCCAAAGCATGGAGATATTATCCATTATGGGATAATAACATAATACCTTCATGATTCTAGTGATAAAAAGAATTGACAAGTGGTTATGTTTGATACACCAAAAGGTTAGGCTTAAATAGACCCATGTTAGTATAAGTTCTTGAAGCATCAAAATAGGATAAGGACAAAGATAGTTGTGATATATTTCATGTGTGCAGAATAGTTTATTATATAAATATATATGATTAGGATGATATAACCATAATAAATTTTAATTATCCTACATTATTAAGGAATTAATAACAACCTATATTTCATAAACATAAATAATGCATTTGGATTAATCAGTTAGAAAGTAACAAAAACATTACATATAATAATGCACGCAAGGAACATATTAAGAAATCACACATGTAACCATAACTAGATAATATCTATTGATATCTAAAGTAGAACCCTCTTTTTATTACAAATAAAATATATATAGACATTTCTAGTCTATCATTGTTCATTTTTTTATTATACTTGGTGCCAAAAGTGGAGTCTATTCATATTCTATCCTATTGTAAGTCATGAATATAGGACAAAATAGACTTATACAATGACAAAATGAGTACATAGTATATTAATATAGGATAAATATCCCATGTAAATTTATAATCTATGTTCTTCTACCAAAACTTTACCAAACTTAAAATTTTGTCTCATCCAAAGAAAATGGCATAGGATCTATGAGAATGCATAAGTGTCCTGAGGCTAAATAAATGGTTATAGTAATAAGAGTCATAGTAATTGCCTAAGGCATCATTTCTAGTTTTCACCTCTTGTGCACTACTTATCCTCCCTTTTGTGTTTTCATCTAAGTATCATACCAACCTAATAACCTTTGGAGGTTTTTTATAAGCTATCATAATTAGGTGGTCATCCTTTATGGGTTTTTAATAAACCTATCTCCACTTATCTTACTAAGTCATTCCCAATATAAAAATGTTATACAAAATTTTCAAAATTTGTACTCTATGTAATACATAACTTGATGGAGGCAACATGAACATAAATGATGATTGAATATAAGAGTCCATAGACTAAGACTATGCAACCTTGCATTGAGTGAATGATCAGTTAGAGTTCTGATAATGGTATATATGCAGGTGTATTGATAATTTGGGAAACTATATTGGTGAAAGGAGTTAGATCCATTTTCTAGGTATTTCAATATAACATTAATTCTTGAATCAATCATAGTAGGGTACACAAAATATTATGGAATCTGATGATCTCATTGAGATGCACATCATCTATTATGTTCAAGGTTTCTTTGGTGTTTATAACCCTTGTCTATATCTCTCCAATTAGTTGTTCCATATTATTTGTGTGTCATTGGGCTTGAAGGACAATGGAGGAACTGCATAAAATCTAACTCTACCAATTCAAAAGATTACCATGAACATTATCCCTATAATTGAGTGACTCCTAAAGTTATCCATCCATATCCTCCTTAGTGGTAGTATGTCTAGCCATTGTTACTTTAAAGGTGGTAGCCTTTATAAATTCTATGCTAGAGCTAGTTGAGGTATACAATTTCTCTTTATAGTCCAACAAGCTACATGTGACTTGTTGAGATTGAAGTGTGGTTGCATCAAGCATGCCTTGATATTCCTCTAGTAGAGTGATGATATTTATAGCCTTAACCTTCACATCTTGACCCAATGTGACCCAATGTACTAACTATATGGAGTTTTTGTGCTATGCACTAGTCCTTTGTTAACTCAGAGACTAGTGTCTTGAGTCTATATTAGTCAGACATTACTTAGTCCTTGATTTCTCAAGTGACCACCTCAAGATAAGTGTCCTAGATAAGCTTGTCAGCTTCATGTAGTCAAGCCTTCAAATCAATGTTCTTAGCCTTGGATTGATTGATATCTTGATTCATAGAGGAAAACTTATGTGTAAGGGACTCCTAGAATTCCATAATGCCATCTAAATATTTCTTCAATGGAAATATATAAAATTCTATGGATGCTTCTTGATAGAGTGGGAATGCTTCCAAAGTTCCTAAATTTATTAAAGGATCAGTTCATGGCATGGTCATAAGTGGAAGTGAGAATGTGGTATGTAGAACACCCATAGTTAGAGCATATCATAGGTAGACTCTTCCCAAATGTAATTATGGTTGTTGTGAACTTGTTAGAGTTGTATGTTGATCATGTTGTTTCTCTAGATGATTAAACCTATCTTATTTTTGTTTAGGCACTTGTTTTTACTGTTCCATATCCTCTTCTATAGGCTTAACTTATTATGCAACATCTTCATCTTATTTTCTCTTGGCTTCTAGTATTTTACTAGTAATATCATCCTTGATATATTTATTTTTCTCCTATTCATCCTCCTACAGCTTCTTCACATGCTCTTACTCCTATTCCTTAACCACAACAACCTTATCTTTTTTGGCCTTAGCTTGAGCCTATGTTACTAGGCTAGCCTATGCATTGGCTACACTTGATTATTTTTCTTATAATTAAGACTATTATTTTTTCAAGGATTCATATTCATCATCTTTAATCTTAATTTTATCTTCCTCTATTTGATATTATGCAAGAGTGGCATCTTTTAGGGCCTTTTGTGCCTATGCTACTACATCTTATTATTACATATCTTCTTCTACCTTAGCCTTGGTAGTGAGTGCAACCTCTTTATTCTTTTGGTCTTTGGCCATATTATTTTTATGTACTTACTATACCTATTTTTATACATCAATAGCTTATTATACCTTCCAAGCCACCTTAAGAGCATTTTGTCAATCAACCTCTACATCTTGAGCCTTTTGCATGGCCTCAACTTCATCAACTTGATGACTTGCTTTTTTATCTTATTGTTTTTGGGTTTGCTCCATCTAGTACTTATTTTCTTCTTATTAGACTCATATTTATACTATATGATATACTTCCTCCCATGATGCTTGTTGTTATTTAGTTTTAGGATAATCTGTTATGAGATCTTTGGCTTGTAAGGCTTGCTCTGAAGGTGGAAAATCACTTGGTTGGACCATGAATCTTGAGATAGATACTTTCTTGTCCCCTAAGTATCCATCCTACATTTAGGTGGTGGTAAAGTTAAATAAGGAGAAGGTTTTACTTCTTGTGTTATGGTTATCCTTCCAAATGTACCTTCTTCTAGGGTAGGAGAAACTGTAACTTTTCATCAAGTTCTGGGTCTATGCACTAGACACTCTTGTGGATTTTTAGATAGTGTTTTAAATAAAAAGTGATAAAAGGTTATTGTTAGAAGAGATTGACCCTTATCTATATATTTTTAGCTTCCTCATGCATAGTATTGATAATAATAGATGTAAGGAATGGTGGTAGTTCCACCAAAAGACTTGCAAGACCTTATTATGCACTTAGACCATGTGCACTACCTTATAGAATAAGAACTAATTCTCCTTCTCTCTATCATATAATTCACCTACCATATCTATGATCATCACTTGGTAAACTTCTTACTCATCTATTCCCATCTTAGGCAGGTTGTAGTAGCTTATAATTTAGGGCACCTTAGGGTCATCTAGCCATGTTATAATATTCCTCATCTTCCACTTTAGTATACATAATGGTGGTTTTTATTTGGTAAATATCTTATGCTTTCCTTTATGCTACTATGAGGTTATGGATTTTGGTTTTTTCTATGTTGAAGAGACTATTGTGTCAAGTGGTATGGCTTGGATTGGTGTCATATAACTAAATTTATAGGATTTTTTCTTAGAAACTTTTGCCTACACCATGGTCTTGGTAAAAAAGAATGGTAGTGGTCCAAATGACAACTTCAATAACTCATGAATGTAGATGAACAAAAATTTTGGGAGTAAGATGAAAACAACATGTTATCTTAGGTATAAATGTTACAAAGGAATTTCATCCTTCTAGAGTGGCTTACCCATGCATTGACATAGGTCATAATTTTGTGCTACTCTATGTGCATCTTAAAAAGGTTTTACCACCATAACCTACTCTATAACAATTTCCTTACAGTAGCTTCTCTAGAAAAATGACGTCTTATTATTATTTGTTGTGCTTCATGTAAGAGATTTGGTCATTCATGTTATATAACTACCCTATGTAGTACTTCATCCTTCCCCAAATGATAAAATAGGCCATTTATAATAGTATATGGTAAATCTCTAGTGATAAAATTTTTCTTGTCCATTTCTTGATAGTGCATAGGGAATACTTATAATTTTAGGAAATTAAAAATTGCCTCAAAATTTTTAGGTATCATAAAAACTCAAAATAGATGGGTATTAGGAGAATCTTCCTATAGTTCTTCTAGTTCTTCCCTATTTGTGATTAGATTGAGATGATATGGACCAATATTTTCTCTACCTAGCTTGATGTTGATGCAAAATTGGAATTCCTAAAATAGCATCAACGACCTTGAAATGTGGCCTCTGAACATAGGCTTATTGACTAGGTAGTGCAAAGCTTGATGATTGATGAAAAATTCAAATGGTGTCACAAGAAGATAATGTTAGAATTTTTGTAGTGCAAACACTATAGACAATTATTCTCTTTTAGTTGTCATGAAAATATTTCTATGTTATACAACTTTTATCTTGAAAAATGAATAGGGTGGTCTAATCCACCTTCTCCTAGTTCTACAAACATAACACTAAATGCAATACTAAAAGTATCAACATGTACATTAAATGGCTTGTTCCAATCTAGAAATATGAGAATATGTACAGTGACTAGTCACTATTTCAATTCTATGAAGACCTCGTGACACTCAAAAGTCCACACAAACTTTGCACCTTTGCATAATAAATATTCTAATGGAGATGAAACTGCTACATATACCTTGATAAACTTCTGATATTACCCTATATGGCCAATAAAAGATCCATTTTTGTGGAGATTATTAGTAGAGGCATACTAAGATAACTACAATTTTGGTTTGGTTCACCAAAATCCCTTCATTGCACACTATATGACCTAGTAAGACACCAAAAGGTGTAAAAATTAAGCATTTTTTCAAATTAAGGGCAATACACTAAGCTGGGTAGCATTCTAACATGAGGTACAACTAGGATAAATGTTATTTAAACAAACATAAGACTACCCAATCGTCTAGATATACTTATAGTAATTCATGAATTAAATATTTAAATGTAGTCACCACAAATCTAAAAAATTATAGGTGCATTCTTGAGGTCAAAATGCATTACCTTATATGCAAATGATCCCTATTCTATGTAAAAAGTTGTTTTAGCTCTATCTTTTTCTACAATGGGTATTTGATGATAGCCATTGAATCCATCTATAAAAGATTAACCTTTATGACCTATGATAGATTCCAAAACATTATCCATGAAGGGAATAAAAAATGTAGTAGTCACCACACACTCCAATATCCCCTATTTTCTTACACATGCATCATTCAAAATGTAGTAGTCACCACATACTCCAATATCCCCTATTTTCTTAGGATAACCTACCATAGGACTAACCCATTCCACCTTCTCTGTAGGATAGATTATACTTGTGTCTTGAATTATATCCAATTGAACCTTCACTTTAAAATTCATGTTTGGATTCAATTTTTATGACCATTTATTTATGGGTCATGCACACTCCTTGAGTTTGATATGCATTTCCCTTAGAGATGGATCTACTCCTCTAACCTCTATAAATTTTATGAGAAACACATCTTGATAATCCCATAATATTTACATGTTGGAAGCAAGATGAATCAAAGGTGTGGTGAATCAGTGCCCTTATAAACTTTTAATTTTACTTGAATATATATTCTAATCATTCATTGAGTAACATCATCATACACACAATATTAACTAGTATAACAACATGAGAATATACACAAAAAGTATGAACACATCATGTAAATGGGAAACCCTCATGGGGAATAAAACTTGACAACCATAGCTTATATGACCAGTCCTATAAAGTAATGAACCAAATTTAGTTGAGCACCCACTCAACTTGGAGCACCAACCCCAATCTATCAAGCACTAATATGATAGAGTCTTTAGCCAACACGCACTCATAAGGAAGCACCAACTCCCTTAATGACTAAGCACCAATTTAGACACCTATTAACCAAGCACCTACTCATCCAAGTATTCCTCTTCATTCCATCTTGTCTTTATTGAAATATTTAATAGATGATGGTCCTCTCTCAGCTCTTCATTCACTTATATCCCTCTCAAACTATCTTTTAACCTTCTTCACTCAACTAGCCCTCTTATTGACTTGATTAGGTCATATGACCTTGATACTCACATTCATAACTTATATTATATATTCATGACACCCATTTAATGGTCCACATAACCTCTTTATGCTCCTCTTTGTGATATTTCATACACTTTCACACTCTTCACTTGAATAACCAAATAGGCCTAAACTACCTTGTACTTATAGTAGTTTCTTACTCTTATATACCTTGGTCAACCATATAAATTTTCACACTTAGATTAACATTTAAATAAGTCACATTAAAAGTTCCAAAAATGAATCAATCAATAAATTAGGTCAGCCATAGCTTAATAGACTACATTACTTCTTTATCCTTTAAGGAAATCACCCTCAATTAGGTTTTCATTAGAGAACATTACACTTTGGCCTTATTTAAATAATTTAAATATCAATATATAGTACTAAAACATAATATTTAACTAAAATATACCTTATCCAACTTTAATTTAGGTCCACAAATCCTTTTAGGTCTAACCACTCCTTGAACCTCTTCTCAAAACAATTTTCACAATAGGCTTATATATACCTTAAAAATATATATTAAATAACTAAATAAAAAACACAATTTTAAAAAGAAAACAAGGAAAAAATTATTACATATATATATATATATATATATATATATATATATATATATATATATATATATATATGTATATATATATTTATGTATATATGTGTGTGTGTGTGTGTGTGTGTGTGTGTGTGTGTGTGTGTGTGTGTGTGTGTGTGTGTGTGTACACACACACACACACATGACCTTAAGATAATTTCCATGTGTTTTAGACTTCCCAATATAGGGAAAAAGGACTCAAACCCTTCTTTACAAGTAGCCCACTCAAAACTGCCAATTAGCTTCAAAACATAGTCATGAAAACAATGACCCAAAACACTTGTAGAATGAATTTAAAAGACTTATGATGCATGTATAAGATGATAAAACATAATTTTAATAACCTTTTATATATATCTCAAAATTTCTAGTGGAAACTATTGGTCTTGTAGACCAATTTTTTGACCTTCCCTCTCACAGTCCTTACTCATCCAGATAAGTCATTTTGGGTTAAATGTTATGACCTCTTATATTGACTTAAAAAATTATAAAAATAATTTATATTTAATTCAATTATTATAAAAAAAAATCATGTGCACTAGATTCATCAACTCATGGCATAGAGTCTCAAACTCATCATTGTAATCTACTTACATAGAACTTTTAATCTACCTTGAAGATCAGTCATGATGACTTTGCATTCCAACACATATAAATATAAATTTAAATAATATTTATGCATGAATATGATACTTATATATATTAAAATTATATACAAACACAAAAATACTAAGGTATAATGTCAAATATTAGACATATAGATCAATATCTAAACCTCTATCTACACAGACCTCACTGAGGAAGACAAGTCAACTTTGACAGCAAATTTTTTATATATACAAGAATATAAAAAAATTATATTAATCATGAAAATGTATTAATATTATTTTAAAACATATCCATCTATTTTTATTTGACACTAATCCCATTATTACACTTCCCTAATCAACTTCTCACTTCTGCCTAGTTTTCTCATTATCTACACACTAGGTCTGTTAGCGATTGGTCAAATTATATGAATATTTTATGATGAATAAGGGATATAAACTAATAAAAAAACATCATGGACATAATATAAAATTCCTAAGATTCAACCTCCATCTAATTAGCAACTTTGATTTGGTCAAATATGTCTATTAAAATAAATTTTTGAGAAACAAGGCTTTTTTTTAGGATCCATTCACTAACCTGATAAATGAATCACATGTATACATGAATATTAGAGTTTAATACAACCTAAAATCACTTAAATATCCATTAAAAACCATTTTGGGTTGTTTTGATCATGATCTTTCTCATTAGGTCATTGTTAGGGTTTTAGAGAGGGTTAACACTATTTCTAGTGTTAACGATTGTTTTATACACACTAGATTGGTCAAGAAACCACAAATATCATGTATTTTCATAGTTATTTCATATGATAATTTTAATATATAATATTAACTTTGTTCACATTTGTCCATATCCTTTGTTTTATTCATTTAGTCTTATTTTATGCTTAAATCACCTTTTTGCCTATTATAGCTCTTCTCAAGCCTTTCAAATAGTCATTCCACCTTAGCTCAATTATTTTTTATGTAATTTTACAATACATTAGGTACCAATACTATAATATAGGAGCATTGTTATTTGACTATAGCACCAACGCCACTAGCATCCATTTTTAGTGATCTTGTGTAGGGCCATTTTGAGTTCCAACAATTAGTTTCCTTCGCTTAATGAGTCTTATCACATTTTTTAGGATCATCCCTAAGTTTCATAATATAATCCAAATTAAAATAAGAATGTAAAATTTTAAATAAATATTCTCCTATATGAATTAATTCACAAATCATTTTATATCTAATACTTACTACTTTAGCACATTAGACATAATAAAAACTAGTCAATAGTATAGCTCAGCGTTTTGCATCACACATAGACTTGCATGCTTGATCAAGGAAGGGGCTAGGAAAAATTAATTATTTAATCTATTTTGTGCATTTATTATTCATGATCCTTAAGGGGGAACAACATTGGATATGAGACCCTAAATTCAGGGTTAATGTAGGTAGTGATCAAAATAGCAAGGATTTTACATCATGTGATCATTCTTCCCATAACCCAATTTTTCACCATTTTAATTTTGATGAATTTATTTTTTTCATGTTTGTAGATGAAAATAGGATTATAGATATTAAAATGGAGTTATATCAATCTTTATTGACTTTTAGCCTCCAAATTTTGGCATGTAGACTCAAATAGACCTAATGAACAAAACCCAGAAAGCTTAGATCCTTAAGACAATAGAATAAGATGTGGACTATAGTTCAATTTTCACTATCATCCACATTAGGTGCTCTTATCTAATTATAAAATTAAGGTTAGATATAGATTCATGATAGTGTCCCAGTTCTACACATGAATTTCCAGCCCATAAACCATCTATTTTAGTCTATTTTAAGATAAGTTTATTTCTTATTCTTATGTAATTTAATTGATAAAAATATATATTTTACCATATTAAACTATATTTTTCCATTAATTTATACACCTTATTTTTCAAGAACTAAACACTAGTTTCCAAAAAATATTAAAACATTTAGTAAACTTTACTTACTTCAAACAAATATAAAACCCTATGTACCCTTAGGTTTTTTCCTTCATATTTTGTGCAAAAATTTATTTTTAAATTTATTATTTTTTGTATAATTTTTTTTGAATTTATTCTATTCAAAACTATTTTTAGAATTTAAATTATTGGCATAATTTTCAAAAACTCTAAAACCTTAGCTAAAAACCCTAGATTTCCAAATTACGTCCTCAAACCCCAAGCCTTCCTTGAAAATTTTAGAAATTTTTTTTGGAAGTTTTGAAAATTGTTTAATTTGTCAAAATAATTTTGAAATTTAAATATTAGTAGTTTTCTTGTGCAAAAATTTCAATTTAATTTTTTTTATTTTTGTATAAATATTTGTGCATTTATCCAATTCAAAATTATTCTTAGAATTTAAAATTATTGCATAATTTTAAAAAATTCTAAAACCTAGCCCAAAACCCTAGATTTCCAAATTAGGTAATCAAACCCCAATATTTTATCCCTTACAATTTTCAGAAAAATACTTTGGAATTTTTGCAAATTGTTTTGATAGTTAAAAGTATTTTCAAAATCTCTATGTTCATAGTTATTTTTGAATTTATTTTCATAATAGTACTTTTCAGTATTCTCTTTGGTGAAATGAATAAAATGGCCACTAAAGTGCTTCTTCCATCTCATCACATAGATCAATTATGACAATGAATGGATAAATTTACAAAATTGCACATTAGCTAAAAATGTGGAAAATGATTTCATTTACAATGAAGATAATTACTAATTTTGTAATGAGGAATATGTTTATATACATGATAATGATAGTGAAGTACAAATAGATGCATCTTCTTCTCTAAAACCTATCTCTTTTATTCCCTTTTCTAAAGAAAATAATTTTGATAAATGGGAAATTTACTTTTCACCTCATTCTCCTATGCACAATGTACAAAATGAACAAATTAGTCATGAAATTCCAAGTGAACCTCTTATTGGTGATAATTTACTTCCATGTGAACCTATTTTTTATCTGTCTTTTTCTACTTCTATGTTCAAATTACAATAATATAAACACAATAGAATAAAGTTTTCAATGCATAATCCAAATAATGCATCTCATGCTCCTAACTCTACTGTGTCCAACGAAGATCTAAATGATAAATATCTTTCTCATACTTATCATGAAAATGATTTATGTACTCCATCCATGGATAACATAGATGCACATGATATTCCAATTTCAAATGATTCTTTATTACATATTAGAAAATAATTAAATTATTTTCTTACACCTCTCCCTAGTTACATTGAAAGTGATAATGAGTATGATAGTTAACATGCAAATGAATATGAAAATGATAGGGATTATGAAAAATATTTCAATGATGACAATGCATGGAAAAATGACAATTATTATGCACATAGTGAATAAGAATATGCATCTCATGTTTCTAACTCTTCTCTCACTCCTCTCAACCATAATTCACTTCCAAATGTTGTTTCTACTTCTATGCATGATTCTATTTCAAATAATGCACATGTTAATGCTAATATCACATCCTATACTCAATTAAAATGTGATATAATAAAACTTAATTATATCAATGAATCTCCCAAACTATACCTCACTACAGTAGAACCCAATTCTCACTCTTCACCTAAAGAGAATGGTAGCCCACATCCCTTTAGTAAGGTCCAAGTTACCTTTACTCCCAAGGTTCAAGTGAGCACACCCCCTCTTTATGATCCAATTGGTAAATGTAACATTCCCATGGATAAAATTAAAAGTCTAATTCAATGATTAAATGAACCACTTCAAGATTCTAATGTACCATCCCAGGAGATTCTCTTTTTGATGCATTTAGTTGGTGAATTACAACACCAAGTACATCTCCTTACCTTGGAAAACAAGGCTTATAAGTCTTACATGGATGCTAATTATCTACATGGTATTCCAATTCCAAAGACATTCATAAAATCTTCATTTTGTAAGAATTTATAGATATCATCAATGCCTCACTTTGATGAAACTGGAGATCTATTTTTACACCTTCAAGACTTTTAGAAGGCTTTGCCATCTCATGTGAGTCCTTTGATTCTAATGAAATTATTCCAGTAGACATTAGTGGGGGAAACATATAATTGGTTCTTTCATCTACTCCCCAATGGCTCCTTGCACAATTATGATGACTTAGAGGAGGCATTTCTCAAACATTACATAACAAACATGGGCCCTCATGTTACATATAAGAAACTTACAACTTTGCATTAGAATACTTTAGAGCTAAGTAGTGATTATATCTTACAATTGAAGAATCACATGTTAAGATTGATATACAAACCAACATATTTAGAGATTCAACATGTATTTATTAAAGGGAATCAACAACCTCTCCTTGAGCATCTATTATATCAAATAGAGTCTTATTTTGGCACTTATGCTATATAGTTATAGCTTTGGAAAAAAATTGGGATTAATTGAGGTAGATTCAGTTGATCAGATTAATCTAGATTTCATAGTAGTTTCTACATATACAACTCTTAGCACATGACATAAACCATGTCCTAAACAAGATAAGAGACTAAAACTAGAAAAGTAACCAATTAAGAATAAAGAACCATTCTCTAGAGTATAACCTATAGTATACACTATACAAAATAACATCAAAGAACCACCACGGTTTGATTCAAAGTAGGATGTCCCATTTATCATATTATCAACACTATTATATATGAGCTTAATTACATTTCCTTCTACTCATCAATGAGATCCACATCTCTTACATAGACATCCACATCAGCGCTTTTGTATCTATCATTATATCTATGGACATAGAGATAATGATTGTTATGGACTCAGAGATTACATTACTAGATGTGTTAATAATGGCATCATAGAAGTCACACAAAGGGAAATGAGATCTCCTTCATCATACAACCATAGACCTCATTCACCCATGACTGAGTCATCCCAAGACATTCCTTCATAAGAATCATTAGTCACTCATCATGAGATAAATCTAGGTTCTAGATAGAGCCTCATAGGATAACTCTTATTCCACCTATTCATAGGGTTTAGAAACTAGTACAATGAGAGTAGCCTATAAATAGTAGTGTAGTCTAAGGAGTACATAGTGTAGTTCCATATACATATCTAGTAGAGTCACAGGTACCACAATAGAGTAATACTCATGATAAATATTCACTACATCTAGATTTGTTGGATCCTACTTCATGTAGCAATCCCATATAGTTAAGATTAAATGAACCCACATCATAGAGTACTTCTCATGAGAAATATTCACCATGGATATATTATTTGGGTCCTATCTCATATATCAACCCAGTACAGTTAAGACTAAATGATCCCTCATCATAATTTTTAGATCTAACTTGATCTATGGCTTAGTCATACAAATCATAGTATAGGCCATAGGGTATATGATTATAAATAGATGAGCCTTCTTCAAAAAACATTTTTTTAGTTACATGATCAATAAAGTTACAGTTTGTAGAATCTCCACATCCATCTATATCTAGTACACAATAGACAATACCAGATATACAGCATATCCCTACATAGCATGAGTAGTATGGGCACTTGTTTAGTTGGCCAATAGGTTTTAGATAGTGATGTATCATAGAGTTATATGATGCAAATTCATACCAACATTAGTTAATAGCTTCATTTAGTAGGGAAATAATGGAGCCAAAGGTCTATCTAGCATTTGTATTCTTAGGCCACTCTCAGGGAAGTAATAAGCATAGTGTGTTATCTTACATCCCCACATACTAACAACTAACATTCCCAATTTCAAAACCAACAAATTTTTTTCCTGAATATAATTACAAACTAAACAAAGTTATTTACTTACATACAATTCAAAATAAAAAACATAACATCACACATAAACATATCAATAACAATCAAATCATATTCCAAGTACCATTTTACCAAACACATACATAGCTTCAACATCAAATACCAAATCAACTAATTCTAAAACAACCATATCTAATAAATACAATAATATATTTCAAAGCCCATAACATGATATGCATGAGCCAAAAATTAAACCAACATCTATATATAACCAAGTTTTCAAATACATATATATATTATCAAGTACAATCAGTCATGAATGTGCATCATGCCCTCACTCTCAGTCTCACTCTCTCCTCTAGTGATAGTCCCATAGTCTATCATATCACTTGATGACCCCACACCTCCTCATTCTCCTAAATGCCTCTTAAAATGACTATCTCACTCCATTAACTGACCATGATCTTCATGCAAATATACATACCACCTCTCAAGATCCATGTACTCATCCATAATCTATGTACTCACTAATCCCTAATTTGGTGGAGGCATCCTATGCCTATCTAGCTCAGCCCTTAGCTCATCTCTCTCTCTCTCCAACTACTCTAACATATGTAGCTATTGATATATTAGCTCTATCAAATAAATGTGCATAAACACTAGTTGTAATGTTTTCTGACTTTATCAAACCTTCCTCCACTACATCATTAGGAACATTTCATGTAAGCTCTCAGAGTGTTGACTTAATAATAATTTCCTAGAACCCATCATCTCTACCTCCTCCCCCAGTAGGTACATTATACTAAGCACTTCCTACTCCACTTGCACACAAAATTACAAAAAATATGTTATCCATACTCCTTCAAAACAAGTTAAAACAAGTAAAAACTTATACATAATTCAAATATTAATAAATATTTACCTCCCATCATCTAGATCAGTGTAGGATGCTCATACTCAAGGATATCCCCTCCACCAGTAATATATAATAGACCCCATTGATGCCTCATCAAACATGTGGTATATGCCTCTATGCATCCAATAGCATTTACATTAGTAATATCTAGAGTCACACCTCATGCATCCAAAGGTAATGGTGCTAACTCAGCCTTAGTAGTTCTCCCATGAGCTCTTGCTCTTGCTAGTGCCTATGCAATCTTCACCCACACCCATGATGTAGGGGGCACATCTTATGGTACCCCAGACTATATAGTCATGCACTCATACTAAAATCACTAATACATTCTAATCTAGTGGTCATGTAACCAACAACTAAGTCTCATATACCATAACTTCACTCCATCTTTAAGCCACTTAGGGAATCCTCTATAGGGCCTCTATATGATATCATGAGCCATCAGTCTATCTAAAATATGTCTATAGTGATCTATCCTAGGAGACTAGATCTCCAAAATACTCATCCACTACTCTCTAAATGGATATGGAGGTGCCCACCTCTCCCTCCATAATCTAATTGTCTTCACAACTGCTATGTGCTCATAAGGCCAATAATGCAATAAAGTAGCCACAATCACACCACCATTAAATACCTCCTCAGTAAACCTATAAAGGTCCCTATGTAAATGGGATAGCATATTCCTACCCCATGAGAACATAGTACCATACACCTCTACATTGCACATGATCCTATTCATCCTATATGTAATCAACACCCCACTCCCATCCAAACCAAAAAATGAAGCTAGTAACATGGCCAACCATTTCCATAGATACAAAACACTTGACTACAAAATAACTAACAATAATACATCACTATTATTACCTATACTATGTATTCTTAGAGGCACGCCAACAAAGTACAATGATGCATGATAAATAACATCGACACCTATGTCATCTTGTAATGTCACGCACCATCCACTAACCATCAAATGTACAATATAGTACACATCCTCTAGAGTAATCATAGTCTTTCTAGTAGGAAGATAGAAAGTACATGTGTCTAAATTTAACCTCTCACATAAGGTGGTAATCAAATACCTATCCTATTACATAGTGCTTAGGTCACACACATGACCCAACCTTGATCTATCTATCACAACCTTCTCATCCACTAAGAAAGGTAACAACTTAAATGTCTCCATAACCTAACCTCTACATAACTCCTTCATTTTTATCTCACCTTGAAAAACACCAAAAAATAACATATATATTAGTCAACCATGCCAAGGAAATAGTTTTGCTACACAACAACATGAAATAACTCAAAATCCTAGAAAACTAGCCCTAGTGTACAATAGCACCACAAAAGGACACTAGTGATAGAAAACCATGCTATTACATGGAAATCAGTGTTGAACACTAGAAAAAAAACTAAAGGAAGGATAGAAGCACTGGAACTAGTGGAAATTTCCTAAAACACTTCAAAATAACTCCAAAAATTTGCATTTTAGCTACTTACCAAGGTAACCTCCCGACTGGCTAGCCATAATTTAGGCTACTAATTACTCAAATGAAGTTGTGGTAAGTGTTTTTTTACTTGACATATCTACTACCCTAGAGCTCAAAATCTCAAACTAGTCAATGCATAAATGAATCAAGAATCAATCCAACTTTCCTATATCAAACAACTTTTTCATCCAAAGAAAAATACCATTTTGCCTATAACTTCAACCCCGTACCTCCATTTTACAAACCATTTTGTTTCACAAAATCATAAAAATGATACATTTGACATCACATGAGCCTCACTATCTTAATACATCATTTTCCTACTATGGAACACACATCTCTATACCTCTTTTATATCTTGACATATAATTTGGTCCTAACCAATCAAAAAATTACTCAGGCTATCAAAAAACTTAGTCTAATCAATCAAATGACTTATCAAATAATTCAAACCATACCAACCTTGCTTATAACATTAATCCATTATTCATCACTTTTGGCTCAACCTCCTCTATCACAAATCTCATCTCTCTCCCAAAAATAAGGCATCATTCATACTATTTCTATTCCTACCCTTATCCAACATGCCTATTCACTCTCATAGATGGATATACCATGGTGCTTACACTCCAGTAGTTAAATTATTAGATTTAACTTAGATCAATCAAAATATACAATGATTCAGACTACGTGGGTCACTCATAATGGTTTTTACACATCTAATATTCAGATCATCAAATACAACTCAGATGGGTCAAGATACACATTTATTCAGATTACATGGGTCACATAGAATTACTTTGGACATTCAGAGGGACATACCTTTAGTTTGTAGATACATAAATTATTTAGATATATAGTGGTTAAGATTTTATATATTCAAAGTGACTTTGACATAGATTCATACTAGATATAAGATTCGGGGTATGTACATTACTACACATCTCACACATACAACTTCATATAACATGACATAGTTATAGGACTAGATACTAGATTATAGGTATAGTGCAGATCACATTATTTTGATCTCTAGTTTTACTAATGGGACATGGAATGATAGCTCATTTCACATGTGGTTATATATATTTATAGACTATACATACACATCACTCACATAATAAATTTGGGGGCCCGACACAGATGTTCATGTTATTCATCATCCAAGATTATACAGATTAGAATGGTAAGGCAAGTCATTCTATTCTTGCATATTTACCAAATTTTTATATTATACCTAGCTATACCTAGGTTATCACTAGGTTAGACTGTGTGATCATATATAATGGTTGGTCCATAATATTACCTAGACCCAGACTACATGAGTTTATGCGAGATAGAGGACAAACATTGGTTTTTAACCTCAAAGCACTTATTAGTTCTAGTTAAAATTATTTAGGGTGAGGTAATGACAAATTTTAATCTTACTAGCATATAGATTTTATACACACATTCCAAATTACATGAGTTTATGTGGGATAGAGGGAAAACATTGGTTTTGGACCTCTGAGCATTTCTCATTGCAATCAGATTCAGCATAGGGGAAATCATTACCCTCCTTCTCCATGTTATATAGATTCTAATTCTAGATTCAGTATAGGGGGCATCCATTTTTGGGATTCCTTATTTATATAGGTACTAGTTAGCTCTCCATCTATTTCCCTGGCTAGGAAGTGAGTTTGACCCTTTTTTAGCACACTTATCTCCGCATAGGTAGGTTTAAGTACATATTTTCTTTTATTTTTTTACTCTAGTAATTCATTTCAATGCATCACTAGAATAAAAGGGGGGGAATGTATACACCCTAAATTGGTCAAGAAACCACACATATCATGTCTTTTCATAGTCCTTTCATAGGAGACTCTAACTGGAGAATATGAGCTTTGTTCACATTTAGCCATATCCTTTGTTTTATTCATTTGAGTCTTGTATTCTTAAGTCACCTTTTTTCTTATTCCTAGTCTTCCTAATCATTTGAAATAGTCATTCCACCTCAACAAAGTTAGTTTTTCTATCCTATTTCCATCCCCCCAAGTCTTGGGACTATAGGATAGGATTGTTGGAATTGGACTATAACATCAATGCCACTAGTGTCCATTTCCAATGTTCTTGTCTAGGTCCATTTTGAGTTAAAACAATCAATTTCCTTCACTTAATGATTCTTATCCCCTTTCTTAGATTGGTCCTTAAGTTTCCCAATATCATTCAAATGCAAATAAAGCTCTCAAATATAAAATAAAGAGTCTCTTATATAAAAGACTTCACAAGGCATTTTATATTTAGCACTTACTACTTTGGCACATTAGACATAATAAAAATTAGTCAATAATATAATTCATCATTATGCATCACACATAAACTTATATTCTTGATCAAGGAAGGGCCTAGGTAAAAGTCATTCTTGCATCTATTATACATGTTGATTAAGTACATTCCTTAAGGGATAACTACATTAGATTTAAGACCCTAGCTTAAGGGTTAATGTATGTAGTGATTAGGATAGTAGGGGTTATAGATCATGTGATCATTCTTCCCCTATCCTAGATTTTCCCCTTTTTATTTTGATGCATTTTTTTTTTACATGTGTGTAGATGAACATAGGGTTTTGGAGATTAAAATGGACCTATAATGAGATTTGTTGACTTTTAGACTCTAAAATTTGGTACACAAGTTCACACAGACCTAATGAAAAAACATAAAAACCTTATATCCTCAAGATAATATAGGTATAGGTGCAATATAGCACTGGTGCCACTACTGTCCACTTTTGGTGCTCCTATCTAGTCAAAAAATGAAGGCCAGATCTAGATTCATGATAGTGTCCTAGTCTTGTACATCAATTTCTATCTCTTGAATCATCCATTTTAGTCCATTTTTAGATAATTTTATTTCTTATCCTCATGTAATTTACTTGATTAAAATCTATATTTTACCACATTAAACTAGATTTTTCCTTTACTCTAGACCCCTTATTGTTCAGGAACTAAACACTAGTTTCAAAAAAATAATAAAATAATTGTTAATAAAGCTTTCTCCTCATTCCAAAAACTAATTATTGGAAATTTAAGATAGGACCCTTCCCCATATACCATGAAATATTTAGTTCTTCATGCATAATTTTCACGTGACAATGAACACTTAAAAAACCTTCTCAGGTAGACTATTCTACACTTTATGTTCTCAAGAGACCTTAAAACCCTTATTCAAGCC
Organism: Torreya grandis; assembly: GCA_037957365.1. Taxonomy (NCBI): domain Eukaryota; kingdom Viridiplantae; phylum Streptophyta; class Pinopsida; order Cupressales; family Taxaceae; genus Torreya; species Torreya grandis. The sequence continues at coordinate 207,348 of JARHVA010003563.1, read as the reverse complement.
TTTTATTGAAAACCATGATCTAATATTTAATTAATATGATTAAAAAACCTTGAATAATATTTTTAAATTCTCACTTACTCACACATTCCTTGGAAACTGATCCTGATACCTCATTAGGCTATGCTCTCCCCATCTTGCTTTACTACACCCAAATATTCACACCTAATTAGGTCTTAAACTAACCTTCAAAATTATTTCCATATGATTTATACCTCACACTATCATATAATATCTAATATGTTAAAAAAATTTAAAACGTTATTCATTTACCTTGACAACACCTAATGACACTTCATTAGGTTAGGCATGATCTAGAACTAGTCTAGTTGTAGATTTAGGCTTAAGGCCTTACCTATGTAGAATTAACTTTAAAAAATAATAATTACTCCATCACATCATATACTTTCTAAATTAACATCATACATATTATTATGCCTCTATGAATTCATTTCACTAGGCTATCATGCTCAAACCTTCTCACGAAGGCTCTTCATACTATGACTAGTCTTTAGGTTACTTAGGCATTTAACCTCTATACCTCTTTCCATGTTCTCAACACATAACTATTATGATAAATATATCACTCAAATTCCATATGATATATTACCATTCTCACCCACTACCATACATCCTCTCAACTGCCTAGGACCATTCATCTCACCAAGCAACCAAGCCCATGCCTTCACACAAGGTCTTTTCATGATGTGACTATGCTTATGATACTTAATAATTTGTCCTAAAATACCTAATTTATTACACATATGAAGGATTATATACCTAAATCTAAATCCCATACAATTCTAAACAACTTTTTGCATGCATAATCTCACTCATACCATGTTACCTACACATACCATCTCGTAAGGTCTAAACAAGGCTTTATAAGATACCTTAATGCCTTGACCTATTCCTTCCACATCATGACCTTAAAATAACATCAACCAAGAAGATATTAAACAATTAGACATGTACCTTTATTTCTCATCACAATCACTACATACCTTTTATGATCATTATCTTGTCACAACGTACACTGACAACTAGCCTTATTCATCTAGACACCAGTCTTAAAATGAATTAAACTTATAGAGATCAATCTCATTTATCATTAGGTTTCCTTCAAAATATCTCTTGTCACATTAGACACATAATTTCATACCTCATATTCCATTCACCATGTATCTTCACAAGATGTACTTTGAAATCAATGACATCAAATGACATTAACCTTGACATTAATGACAACACTTCTCAACAAACTCCCCCTTTTTCATTGATGGAAAAACAATATTCAAACAAATCAATCTCATCTTCTCTAGTATATTTAGTCTAATTTCATGGACTTTATCCCCTTTTGACATTAATGACAAAGGTCTTCCAGAAATTTTATCCAAAATCACAACTTCTTTGCAAAAAGAGTTATGAAACAACATAAGAACATGCTCACCCTTACTCCATGCATACTTCTTCCAAATTAACTTAGATTTCAAGATCATACATCTATTAGGAGTTAGTTTTTACATTACTATTTATATTTTGATATTTATCGAGAGGTAAATATTATATTATTTGATCTATTTATTAGAATATATTATTTGGTTAATCAGTTGTGATATATTGTTATATGTTACAACAATATTACTCATATAGGAGATTGAGATCTTATAATAATGTGAGAGATATATGGAGATATGATATCCATAATTATAGGAAAGACTTTTCTTATATAAATTAGTAATATCATGTATGAAGGTATATAGAATGAAATAATACTATAGTGTGTTAAATATTATCTCTATCTCTATGTTTAGCTCTATTCTACAGTGCATGGAATAAGTATTGTTATAGGCTCCTACAATACCTAACAACATCTTATCCTTAGCATGACTGATATGACTCAAAATCACTAGAATAATATACGTATCCTTTAAATGGTCTTATGTAGACAATATTACTTGTTGGAGATCTATCAATAATGTCATGGAGGTGTTTAGGAGAGTGGATGAAGTGTCTTGATAGTCTAATTATTAATGACAAAGTGTGTAATGTGCTTCTCCTAGTAAGATTGAAGTAGGGTTGGTGTATATTTAGTTTTAACATTATTATGGATGAGTTTGAAGTATATATCATGTGTGAGGGGTATTATCATAGGTCAAGCATGATTTCAAAGATTATGTAAGTCAATGGTATTCATTTGGATCTTGATTATGTTCATCTTGGCATAATTGGTTCTATGATTTAAAAATTTGAGTAGGCAATTTGATGATGTCACCATTACCACATATGGATGATTCAACGGGATTTTTAATATGGGTGTGATAAAATTATTCCCATGTTTCAAGTTGTGAGGTTATGTATATCAAAAGATATAACTGTGCAAACTTGGCTTCACAAGCAAATTGTGATGTCTAAGTTCAATTAGAGCTAATTAGGCATATTGATGACATTATATTTGACATGTGTGAAGGGTCCATGAGTATATTTATATATGTATGGATTAAGATATTAAAGGTGATCATGTGATCAAAGTTTTAGGTCATGAGGTTAAGCGAAGTAGAAGTTATTAAGGTGCAAAGTTGGCTTCTTAGATAGAGTTCACTAATTTCCCATACTTAGCCAATTTTGCAAAGGGAGATATAATAGTGTAAATTTAATCACATCACATATCCATAGCACAAAATTAATTTGATTAGATAAGTATCTAATGGTGATCATTATTTTTGTTAGAGATCTAATGGTGAATATGAAACCTATTAGATAAAGATCAATGGTAAGTATTCATACATGAAGTTGATGGTGCAGGTCGAGTCAAAGAATTAATGTGTGTAGAAGGTACATAGATCTACCAAGTGTCATAATCATGGGATATATAATATATATCTAACATTTATCATTTATTGATAAAGACCAAGATACTCAGAGGAGATTGATGGAGCACGTTTCTTCCAAATTGTTAGAAAGTAGTGAGATGATGATAAGTGCTTAATGTTTAATAGTAAGCAAAGGTAAAGACTAAGATAATGTTAAGGGAGATTGATGATGTATTTTTTTAATATATGGGAGGGCATGAGATTTTCAAAAATTTGTTTTAAGTTTAAAAAGTGTGTAGTGATCATTGGAATTCAAATATTTGAATTTGTGAGGGAAGATTAGTCTATAATTTTATGCTATAAATTTTTACATATGTAGAATTTAATCATGGTGTAAAATGAAAAGTTGTATAGGACTTCATGTTAAATCTAAAAAACCTAGTTATAAGGTCTAATTATTTTTATAGTCAAATATATGGATCTCCAAAGTTGATTGTGTATGTGTTAATGCTCTACAATTAACTTGAGAAGGATAATTGAGTTGTTCTTGATGGTATTTTGGTTTTTTAAGATGAACTAAGTATTGGATAATTTTTTAGAATTAATGAGGACAAATTTTATGGATTATGGAGGTTTTACCAATTTAGATTCTATATTATTAAATTCTTATAAGTTGACTATGTGTTCATTCTTCATCATCATATGTACAAAATGATGCTTGGACTAATTGTGTCGTAGAAGAAGGGTGTTGTGATAGATGTTGTCATTTAATGTGGACCTATGTATCATGTGGCATGGGTCTTATTGACCATTTTTAGCTCAAGAAAAAATATATCAAGCCCTTATGGTTAGAGTATTGTATAGGGCCTTTTTGTGCTTATCTATGGAATAGAATTTTGTAGCTCATTTGATGTCATTTCATATGCCATTATATCTTTGATCATAGTCTAGCTTAGTCATTGTGTTATTTGGTTTCTTGGGGGTCATTTTATAGTAATATATGCAAGTGGAAGGTTTTCATGGTGTCTGATAAGTTGCAAAAACAAGTCCAAACAATCCTAGTTTATACTTAGGAAATATTTCAACTTTTGGATAAGTTATAAAATTATTCTCATGTATTTGGGTTTTGTTTGTTTGAAAAAAGCCTAAGATAAATGTCTTTTAAAAAAGGCCCAAAATAATTTATCTATAATAATAAGTTTTTAAGGGATAATTCTCTCAAAGAAATTATTTTGGGTATTTGGTTAAGTATTAGAGTTCTTTTGGATAAATTATCCATAACAAAAGTACAAGGTATAATTCTTTCAGGGAAATTATCCTGAAGGAAAAAGATAAGTCTATTTTATTTTGTAATTTGTTTAGGTATAAAATGCCTATAGACATATTTATTTGGAGAAAATGTCTAAAACAAAAGGTCCTTGTCAAAATCTTGAATATATTTCCATCGACCAAAATGTTTATAGTAATATGTTTGATGCAAAGCTCTAATAGAATTGAATGGTTCTAGAGAAACTATTTGTCCAAGCCTTCAAAATTGATTTCATAAGGATCTCAAAGTGTCCATAAGCTCATAAGGACATGGACCAAATTGAAAAAATATCAAAAAATCATTAGGATATTGAAATATTAAATCAAAATGATTTAGGCAAGTTTAAGGACCAGACCATCATCAAGACATCATGAAGAACCAGACTAAATAAAATGTCTTTTAATTTTGTAAACTAGTTTAGGAAGCCTCACATGACCATCATATCATACACAATCAATTTATTTAGTGATAATATAATTCTATGAAAGTTTCATACCTTGATGAGTCTTCTATCTCGAGATTTAAGCCTTCAAATTTAAGTTTGCCAAATCTAAGGGGCCAGACCATCTTACATGTCGCATGTAAACAGAGTAGTCAACTTGTTTATGCATTTAATAAATGCACCTCAGAACGACTTACAATCCAAAAGGATGTAATTCCATAGATTTATTCATGCCAAGAACATGTTATCTAAGTTTCATGTCCATGCAAGCTTCTAGCTCAAGTTATAGAGTTTCAAATTTGGTCATGCAAAGCAAGACATTCATACAAGTATCAAATTCAAGCATAAAAAATAACCATTTATATGCAAATGATCAGTGATAGTATTGAGGACATCATACAAAGCACATAGTTCAGATCACTTGAACACTTTGTAAACACACATAGAAATCTCTTGAAGCCAACAGATCAAGTGGGCACAATCCTTTTAGCATCAAGAATATCTCTTGCAAATTTGGTGCCTCCATGACCTTCTCACTTCTAGATCCAAGATTTCATTTGGTCAAATAATGGGAGATGTTTTTATAGACATATATAATCTAAAATTAAAAAACCATTAGGTTCTTAAACTTGATAGTCATGTAGACATCAATGATGGTCTCATAGACATCAAATGATGGTCATATGAATGTCAAATGATGATCGAATGGATGCCAAACTTAGACCATGGTAAATAGCCATTTGTTTTCAAATTCAAGTAGATATAATAGTTGGCATTATTTTATACCAAGGGGGATTGATGATGTGAGATGATAAAATGGTCAAAGATATTGAGAGGCCACCACATGGTGTAATCATGTAAATTAGGTAGACTGATAGTGGATCTTGAGTACAAATGCAAGACTACCAAGTAAAACCATCTTGGATAGAGTTAATAGGTCAAGGATAAATCTAAGGGTTGACATTAACTTATACCATGGATATTGTATTGTATGAGAAAAGGTAAATGATTAAATGATCTAATTCATAGTTAATAGCTAATTAAATAAAGGTGAGTCTAGGACTTTTGATGGAAGCTAATAAAGCCATTGTAACCAAGGAAAGCAAGCATTACAGGGTCATCTCACCACCATTATATCTCATTTAAACACCATCAAAGGGATGTATTAATGAATTTAGGTTAAAGGACATGAAGGGATCACTTTTAAAGCTTAAAATAGACCTCTAGTTTGAGGATTTATGTCATACAATGTTCATTCTATGACAATTTTCACCATTATTAGAAGGACCTATGTACATGATGAGTTCTTAGTTTCTATGGATGATAAAAGGAAAAAATGGTTCTATTTAGACCAAATAGGATCAAAAGGGAGAGTTTTTTCCCATCTATGGTGGACTTATGAACATGGGCATGAGTTCAAGCATGATCCAATTTGAACTAGAGCTAGAATTTCAAAGACTACCATAAAGGCATACATGTAGACTCTAATGTCATCATCTCTAGGACAAACTACATGAAAAGGACCTTTCTCTCCACTTTTGTACACCATGGTTAGGATAAATTATCACTAGGATAAATCTATAATAGATTTAATCGATGTTTGTAATTACATGGATTCCAAAACCCAACTTGAAATAACTTGATCCTATCATTACAACCACCAGGGAACATCAATCAGGGAATAATGTAACTATGCAATGGGCTAAAGTGACCTAGATCAATTAGGATGATTGAATGATCATAAATATAGAGGAATTTTTAAATATGGTTCAAATGGATTTGTTCTCATTTTATTCCCTTTTTAGTGCCAAAATACCTCTCTCTTGCTCTCCTTTTCTATACATATAACCTTTGAGATATTATTAAGCATCCCTCAAGCTAGTATGACTAGACTCTAATAGAAATTTTATTATTCACCTCTTGGAGTAATGAATAGATAATTTTTTATTTTTTTAGTAATTTATGCTTATTTTTTTATTATTTTTTTGATATGCAAAAGTGGTTATCATATTCCCTTTAGAGGTCCTAGTTTAACCTAAGTGCTAATAAACTTTTCTTGTAGGTCATCTAGCATGTCTTAAGGTTGATGTCTTAGGTATAGAATGGATAGTATATTGTAAGTTATTCAAATCAAGACTTACCCTCATTTACATCCATGCTAATTCCATGAAATTGATCTCTAAGTAAAACATTATTACTTGGAAACCATTCTAGGCACTGCATTTGTTCTATTTATAGTCTACTAGTATGGTAATAAGTTCAATGTTAAGAGTGGATATTTCAACATTTTGTGCATCACATATTTTAGATTAGGTTAAATTATTACAATATATAACTCTTTTCCCCATTAGTTATTAGTTTAAATAGATAAAAACATTTCAAGATACATTTAAAGAGCTATCCCTTAAATCTAGTGGCTCATTTCCAATATAGGTAAACCCACATACCTGAAAATGTTCCCATATTGCCCAAATATAGAATAAGCTTGAACAATGTCTTATAGGGTGTAATATTTGGTGAAAATAGTTATGTCATTCCCAGTTGGACCCATTTTCTTCAAGATAACTTATCAAGGTGAATGTTGGTCTTGACAACATTAGTTGCAAATTGGTGTGTTACTCAACATTTGGTGACTCCTTGAAGGTAAATCTAGTTCAAGTCCATATTTTTTTATAAAAATTCCATCATAATTCATGGTTCTCATTAGGTCATCCTATTATAGAACATTCCATCCCATTAGCTCACCCATTTAGCCTAAAAGTCCTCTTGAAGTTAAGTATCCATAACCTAAGCTTCCCTTTGAAGAACAAGTAGATTTTTCTAGAGAGGTAGAGAGTGAAGAGGCTAAAAAAATTAAAGATATTGAAGAATAATTCATGGATATATATTATGCTTTCCCTACATTCAATACTAAAAATCTAACTCAACTTCTATTATATTATGCCATTCTTATTAATGCCACAAAAGGTGTGCCCACATTTTATGGTGAGAGTCATGTCATACCTAGTGAAGACATTAGAGATGTTTATAAATTTTATAGTTTCCACACTATTTTGAGAGAGAACACTAATATTATACTCCTTTCCATGTACTTTAAATGGAAGGATCTTGATTGTTCTATGAATATAGAATGTGGATACACCATAACATGGGATGAGTTTGGAGAGTTATTGACTTCCGTGTTTTGAAATGAAAGTGATCATGCCTCTCTCATACATCATTTCAATGTGATAAAAAGAGGGCCCAAAGAAATAATGCATTAATTTAATGAAATGTTTTAGAAGACTTGTCATAGATTTCCTCCTCCTATGAGACCACCTTTTAGCTATGTGTTCTTTACTTACTTGAAATCCATTACGACTAAAATTGCTATCATGCTTTAATCTCTAAAAGATTCCACTCTTCTTGAAGCATATGATCTTGATATCAAAGATAAAATAGTATCATATAAGATATAATATTTCCTCATAATGTTTCTAGGACTCCTTTGTCCCATACTTATAATATCACTTTGGAAGTGGCTTAAGTTCTTAATGTCAATACCAAAACTAAGGTTGCTCCTACATAGGTAGAAAATAATGTTGATTAGAAAGAAAATTTCCTTGCCTTAGAGGATAAAAATAGTCAATATAATATGCAAAAATGTGCCTATCATAATATTTACCCTATAAAAAATAATATGGTCAATAATATGGAAGAGGAAGAGACCAATGACAACCTAATCCCAATAGGCCTGCCAATACATACATTCCTAACTCTACCACCAATGCAAGGGACATGGTACCATTTCATAGCAATTTGGTTCAGGGAGAATATTGGTATCAAGACCAATTCATGGATGCTAATTATAATGAATAAAATGCTCTGGTGGTTTAAGGAGTAGTTACCCCCTCCTATCAAATGAGGATCAGATGATGACGAAAGTTAATGAGGTTTAACAACCTCAAGGAGAGATCTTCACCAATTTTATGGTTAAAAACACTTTTGTGCTAAATCAGGAAGCCTCTATCATATAAAATACAAGGTCCAAGAGAAAAGCTCTAGGATGTGGTGGTATCATGCCCACAGGCTCATCTAATCCTCCTACAAGATAATAAGACATAGTTGTAACTGTGACAGTTCCAAAATCTTCTACATCTCCATCAAGTTAAAATATGGTAAGGTATGCTCTCATTCCTTAGGGTACAAGTAATTATCTACCTGAAATATCCCAAGAGAAATTAGTTATGGCTTCTTTAAAAAATTTAAATTCTTTTAAGAACACTAAAATATCCATTTATCTTTGGGATGTTTATATGCCTGGTTAAAAAGAACTCCTATAAAAGTAGTTATTTGTTATGCCTACTAGTGTCTCACCCTCAAATCAAATTCATGTCCATTTTTCTCTTGAAAATTATCCTAGTACCATTATTTAACCATCTAATAGGATTGAGAAACCTCCAGCATTTCACCTCACCCTCATTATAGGTGATAAGTTGGTACATAATTACATAGTTGATAGTGGAGCTTCTACTTTTGTGATGCCCAAAGTTGTAGCTAATAAGTTAGGACTAAAATATGAGCCACATAGAAAATGGGTCATTAAATTAGATGGTACACCTACCAAGATATTAAGACTAATAAAAGGATTGAAGGTTTTCATGCACAATTATCCTATTTTTCCTATCTTGTAAGACATAGTTGTGGTTGATATCCTAGCCCACTTTGTAATCTGCCTATCAGGGGACTTCAAAACAAAGATAGGTGGATATCTCTCAGTTGAATGGTATTTCATGGCCTTTAAAAAAATGTATGGGGATAAGGTGACAATTATGACACAACCCCTTGCAAGGTTTCATATTGAGGCTTACATTTAGATAAGTTCCAATTTGAATTATGTGTTACATGAAGATAAGGATTCTATTATAGATGATGACACTTATTTGAAGGTTTAGGGTATTTAAAATTTGTTTCTTGATGAATATGTCAATAATACTTATAAACATGATCCATATGATTTTATGTAGGAAACTAATTTATGAGTGTATTATATACATGGAGTACCAACACCTCTACTTGATAAGGAAGAAGGCGAAGATGATGAGATTTGGAAGATGTTTTTTGATGGTTCAATAAGTAAAGTTGGTGTAGGGGTTGGTGTTATGTTGGTCTCCCCATATAAATAATAGTATATGATTCATACATATTCCATTTCAGCTATACTTTTAATATGGATGATTATGAATGTTTAATTCATAGCCTTCAATGGGCAAGGAGAAAAATAATCAAGAACTTGCAAGTATATGGAGATAATGAATTGGTTGTGCATCAGGTGAGCAATGTGTTTTCTACTAAGAAACCTTTTATAAATTAATTTTCATGGGATTTTCTTGAAGATTTCAATGAATTTAATATATAATTAGTCCCAAGGGAGCAAAATAGTTATAGTAATAGACTAACTACCATATGAGCTCATTTTGATACTCTAAGTACCATAAAAGATGAGGGAAAATAGTTTCATATTAAGTTCATTATTAGAACTTATGTAGACAATAATGAAGTTTCTTGTCAAATTTTTGATAGTGACAAACACATTTCATGTTTCTTGCAAAATAAGGATAATTTTTCTTCAAGGAATCAAAGGAGGCTCCAAGAATAATTGGGTGATCAGATTGTGCAACTAAGAACCAATAATATACCTAAGGGTTTGGTGACCTTAGAAATTATATTCAATGAGGATGATTAAAAGAAGAAGGAAAAAGTGAGTATGCATAAAAAAGAGGATAATTATGAAAGAGTCTTGATCTTCAAAGATAAACTCCTCAAACTCAACAAGGTATATTCTACATTAGACAAGCAAGCATTCATGGAGTTGTGTAGAGAGTTTCATGATATATTTTCTTGGAAATATAAGGACCTAAAAGGATTTGATCCTATCCTATAACACCATAACATTGAGTTAGAAACTAGATTTAAACTAGTTATACATAAGCAAAGACCCATCAACCCCAAGATTGAGAAACCCATGAGGTTAGAGATTACCAAACTCCTTGAATCTAAGATAATCTTTCCCATCAAGCATTCAACATGGGTATCTAACATTATGCCTATTATAAATAATAATGGGTAGATAATAATTTGTGTTGAATTTTGATATTTTAATATATTTTCACTCAATTATCATTATCCTTTACCCTCAATAGTTCATATTTTAAAAATGGTTTTAGGTTCTCAACATTTTTCTCTTCGAGATGGATATTCAGGATATAATCATATTTTAGTCAATGAAGATGATTGGTTTAAGACAAAATTCACTATTAAGTGAAGTAATTTTTATTATAGGAAGATCTCCTTTGGTCTATCTAATGCTCTGTTCAATGTTGGTGCCACATTTCAAAGAGCAATATACATAACCTTCAAAGGTTTGATTAATGAGATGTTATTGTTTTATCTAGATGACATTAAAGTGTTTTATAATGATGATAATTAAGACATTAAACACTTGAGGCAAGTTTTTGAAATATTTAGGTAGTATGAAGTATATCTTAATACAAAAAAGTGTATCTTTTTTATTCATGAAGGTAAGCTCTTAGGACATTGTTGACCAAATTTGACATTGTAGGACAAATTGGGACCCCTATAGGTAAAAAATTGATCATTAGAGGTTTATAGGGGATTTATTATTATGTCATAGGGTGTATTATATGCTAATTGATGTCATTTAATTTTATATTAGCCTTAGTAATTAGTCTTATTATTAAATTAGTCATTTTAGGGGTCAAAATAGAGCATTTAATGACTTGTATGACCTCTTGGGAAATGTGAAGGTTAAAAAAAGATGATTTCACATACCATGTGTCCTATTATTACTTTTCAAATTGTTCCTAACTAAAATATGGTAGGTTCCTAAAAAAAAGCAATTTTCTTGGAGAAAAGAGGGGTTTTAATGAGATATATGGACTTGTACAACCTCCTAAAGTTGATAAAATTTAAATAGTGTCCTTTGGTCTTCCATACACTCATTCTGGTGATTTATTTTATTAGAATCTCAAAGAAGTGATGAAAACTACTTCTCTCTCCTTCCACTAGGATTGCTAAGTAAAAATGATCTTAAAGTTTGTACTTGGTATGGTCAATAAGAGAGGTTTCAGGAAAAATGCTCTTGGGGGTGTATTATACACTTAGATTATATTTGATGTTTTGTTTTAGAGTAATGGTGTCTTGCACTTTATGAACCATTGATAATAATTTAAACTATCTAGTTTGTTTGCTAATATGTGCACCCTATAGTTTTTTATCATGTATGGATAGTTTTGTGTAATTCACTTGATGATGTTGCTTCTAGATGATTTTTTTCCCTCCTAAAATTATTACCATGTTTGGTTCATGTTTTAAAATGTTGTGATGGGCCAAATATCTCAGGTTGTAAGAGAAGACACTTCTTATGTTTCTAGAAGTTTCCCACCACTTCCAATGCCTTTACGTCTTGGTAATGGTGTAAAAGGATAGTCATGGCCTATGTACATGTTTTAAGTTTTTTTTGTTTAATTATATCTTCATTACCCAAATCATCTTCATGGTTTGCATTCATACACTACACATACACATAGTCTACCATTGGAGTGTGTACCTACAGGTGCTTGAAAATGAAAATCACATTAAAATCAAGTTATCTTGACTTTATACAATCCTTAAAAAGTTAGAGATGATCTATGTTAAAATTGGAAGGAGGTAAAATGGTTGTTTAAGGTCCATACACCATACGTGTTTCCAACTCATTGTCTGCTTGCATAGATGAAAATGTTCATCTACAGGTGGTGCCTTTATGGAACAAAGCACATTTAGGAGGATTTTATGAGTTGAAAAAAATCCTTTATAGTGATAAGAGTTTATTTGGGATCATTAAAGGTGCTCAAAACTCATTTTAATCTCACAATTCATGTTTTTTTGCTACTATTAATCCTCACTACTTATATGTGTAAATGGCCACCTACAAGTGGCTTCACAAAGAGATAAGGAGTTATATTATAGTATGGAAATAAGTTATGGATATTGAATTTAATTAATATCATGTGGTATTGATCATGATAGACCCATATGAAAGGTTAGGTTGGTAAATACAAGTGAAAACCTTGATCAAAGATATCATGGCCCATGTTCAAGGACCTAATCCCTAAAATTTGAAAATAGAGGTATGAGGTAAAATAGAGGATTTTTTAAACATGATAAAACACTCAAAGTCTTGACATGTTGAATATACCCTATCATGCATGTTTGGCATGTGAAGTGGGTAGGTAAGGAGTGAGAAATCCTTCTAACAAAAAATGCTTGTATTCATGAACTTTTCCTTAAAAGTGTAGAATAGAGGCCTAAGGCATTTTAGTGGAAGTCATATAATAGGTTTATAAGGAATTTGACCACTCCTAGTTCACTTATATTGTATTATCCATATAGGAGAAGGAATTGGAAATTTTTGGAGGGAAGAGGGTTTGTGGAGTTTGGTTTTTAGAGGCCTCAAATTTTCCCATTTTAGCATTAAATTTATCCATTATCATCTATAGGTCTTGAACCTTTGAGTGATCACTGATGTCTTAAGGAGAAAATAACGAATATTATCATGTTTAGAGTATATTATAAAGATAAAACACATAAAATTATGAAAATTATCTTCAAAATAATCCCATATAATAATTATTGACCACATTTTCACCTACAAGCATGCCTAATTCAAAAAATGGTCACCTACAACCAAGACCCATTTTCCATATCATTCATGATGATGAGCTTAAACATTGAGATATAAATTTTGGTTGATGAAAGGGAATATCAAGGGGATAATGATAATTCAAAATAAAATGTATCATAACCTTAAAAATATAATTCTAATATACATGCCTTTTACCTCAAAAAGTTAACTACAGTTGATTATTACAAACAATGAATCGATAAGTAGTGCTCTTGGTGTGGGAATGGAATGAACATGAGGCAAATTGATCTAAGTCGTTAAAAAAAAGTATTGGGAGGTATAAATAAGGTTTTTTAACATCATGTTAGGTTCCAAATATTAAAATACCACCTATAGGGCTCATCGTTGAGGGAGGAAAACAAGAAATATAGTCAAGAGTTAAACCTCAGTTTTGATTGAGCAATGAATATCAAGGGTATGTAGTAAATTAGAATAATAATTTTTTTTAATAATATATCCACCATGATGTTTATAACTTGAAATTTCTCTCACCAATGAATATAATGATCAATAAATAGCTTAAACCATGAAATACATAGTTTAAAGGAACCTTGCATAGTATATATCTTTTGGGAGTTTGTCTTAGAGATATAAAGAATTTGGGGGTCAAATGACCTAGTCAATGTATAAAAATTGGTGAAAAAACTTTTTATGACTTAATTAATATTTTTAAACCTTCAATTTTTCTAATTAAATATGGGGATTACCCTTTACTTTATCTTATATAGAGGGTACTTCCCCTTGTACATAAAACCTACAGTTTTGGAAAATAGAGATGAAAGGGTGGACCAGGTGATGGTTGAAACTTAGAAAAGGTGTAAATAGATGTAACACACCTAAAAAAACATGATTAACCTTTATTATAATGGATAATCTTAAAAAGTGGTCCAAATCCATAAAAGTTGTAAGAAGGCCTGTTAAGCATAGTTTAGGCCTAAAGCCAAATGGAGAGTCATTTTCACTTCTAAATTTAGATGATAATTATAAAATATTTAATTATTTATATTCTGTCAGTAAAGAGGTTTTAAATTTCATGTAATGTAAATAACCCCAATTGGATGGCCTAGTGCATAGGGGTTACAGTTAGACCTATTAATCAATTTTAGGCTTAGAGCCCAAATGAAAAGTCGCTTTCATTTCTAACCTTAGGTGAGAATTATAATCCATTTGGGAATTATTATTGAAGTATAATATATGTTTATAATATATTTATATTCAAATTAAACCATTAAAAGGCACTTTTAGGATTTAAGATAACTTAGGCCTATAAGAACCTAAATAAGAGCTCGATATAACAACTTTAAGTGCTCCCATCTCCTTCAATGATATAAATGGAGGCCAATGGAGTTTATGGATGTTAATAGGGTACTTGGAAACCATTATTTTTATAATTTTTTTTTAATTTCCAATGTTTCATCTTTATGAACAAAGCTTAAGAGTGGAAACTGCCTAAACCCCTTACAAGCCCTTAGTCAAGACCCAATGAAAGAAATGAAGATGGTAATCTACTCAAATGGAATAGTTTTCATATAATTATGATTGGAGGAGGTATAATACTCAGTTAGGATACTTAAAATTAGGATGAGTTGTAAGGAATCTATACGGACATGGTATAAATAGGGTTTTCTTGATTGTTTTGTGCATTGTGTAGGTTATAGGAGGTTTCAAGAGATTCTAATCACATGTAATGGAATATTAAGATTTAATATAACTTATAATTTAAATTAAATTAATTATATAAACTCCTAAGTTACTCAAATAGCTACTTCATCTTAGTCAAACAAAATTGGTATAGTGACCAAGCTAGTGAGAAGAGTGGAAAACTTCAAGTAAGCTGATTTTAAGGTATGCATAATACCTCTAAGTCCATGAAGGGTCTTGAAACATTTAATAAAATCAATTTTAAATATTTTCATGGGAAACTAAATTCAAATTTGTGGAAAAGTGTGCAAGGTGTGGGAAATAAGAGTTATGTTGACTATAGATGGTGATAACTCATTTTGGGAAGATTCTAGATGACCAAGACTATAAACAATGCATGCAGAGTCATGAATAGAATCATTAAATCTAATTTAAATCATAATAACTATCCCTAATAAGTTTATGTTAAAATAGATATAAATCATGAAGGCAATTATCTTGAGCTAGAATGAGAACTTCTACACCACATTTCAAGATTTTCGTGACTTGGGGTGACACTTATGCTTCCTAACTTTGCATGGATCATTTCACATATTATTATCATGCATATTTAAATAATTTTATCTATTTTAAAATTATCATTGTGAAAATTTTAATTATCTCTTTTCCTCTTTCTCTCAAGTTTTATAAGAACTACCATTTTGGCCTTTGTAATCTAATATACCACACCATGTATGGAAAGCCCTGATATTTTTGACATTGTACTTGACTTAGACATTAAATTAAATATATTTTGTATTCATATATCATATTTTCAAAGTATGTGAAGATATTTATAGTGAATTGTTAAGTTATATTCATCTATCCTTACTTTATCTCAATCCTTTCATGTTTGATGTAAGTGATTCCATGCCTAGAAGGTCATATGAAGTGTTGTTAAGTGTATGGATATATTATTAAGTGTAAAAGGAAGGATTAGCATCTACCACTAATCTATGGTTACACTTACCTTGGATAGTCTTCATATATGCCACCTTCATATTGAAATACTAATGTTAGTACATTTTAGGACTCTTAAACTAGTATCATATGCCATGTATCTTTGTGATAGAGTATGATAGTATTGTGGAAAACTTATTGCTGTATCACCCCATAGAATATGTTTCATTTAATAAAAAATCTAACCCTTTTCCCCCATAAATAATCAATTAATATAGTTGAAAGTATTTCAAGACATAATCAAGGAGCTAGCCCTTAATTTTATAGATTCATCTCACCAAATTGACTACCCAGAATAAGTGATATGTTTCTATTATGACACTTGGATGAGGAGCACTGAGACATCTCCTCAAAGGCTGAAAATCTAAGTGACAAAAAATATATCATTTCCAAGGATGGTTTGACTATTGATCTTGAAATAATATAGGTTATTCTATGCTTATCATTTCCCTTGCATAAGAAATGTCTTCAAAGTTTCTTAGGCAAGATACATCATATAAGGAGGTTAATACCTAGTTTTACATCTTTGTTGAAATCTATAACAACTATGCTCAGGAATAACTAAGTCTTTTCTTGGATAAAAGAGGGTAAGATCAGTTTGGAAGCCATAAAGAAAGTAAATACAGAAGATCTTACTCTTTTGAATAGTGATTTTAATATATACTTCATGTTTTATTCATTTTATAAACTTGATACTATATTATCCATGCTAATGCAAAATAATGATGAGGGTGTAGAGCTATTAATTGCATTCTTTAGTCAAATTTTAGAAAACTATGAAGTCAAGTACACCTTTGTATAAAAACAAATCCTTGATGTTGTAATGGGACTAAAATAAGTTTAAAAATATGGTTTCAAATAATAAGATTCATGTTATGGTCTCTCATCCTAGCACCAAAGAGTTTCTTTTGAGAAAAGATCTTAGTGAAAAGAGGGTAGGGTGGATCACTAAGGTAATGGAATATGATGTTGATATCAAAGTCACAAAATTGATAAGGATTAAAGGCCTTTGTGAACATCTAGATTCATATCTTCATGAGTCAAAGGAAGATGCTCTAGTCAATCATGATTATTCCCAATCAGTTGGTTCATTGTCTCTATAAAATGGGACACATGATGTGATCAAATTTATTCAAAATGGTGAGTATCCTAATAATATGATTAGATCACAAAGGATATATTTTAGATTGCAATCTATTCCATTTTGTCTTATGGATGGTGTGTTTTTTAGGAGGGACATCAATGGTTTGATATTTATATGCATTGATAATGATATTTTTGGGATCTTGCTTAAGAAGTTTCATGATGGCATAGTAGGAGGTCATTTCTCTTTAAGAAGCACAACTATGAAGATTAGGAGGGCTAGTTATTATTGGCCCAACCTATTCAAGGATTTCTATGTTTGGGTGATAATGTGTGGATAGTGTTCTTTCTTTATAGGAAAATAGAATCTTCTAGCTCTTCTTTTAAAGCCTATCCAAGTTGATCAACCTTTTATGCAATGGGGTCTTGATTTCATTAGCATGATAAATCTCCCATCAAGTGATGGTCATAAATGGATACTCATAGCAACTGACTATTTTTCAAGATGGGTTGAGGTAGTAGTATTAAAGGAAGCTAATGGGAATTCTATAGTGGAGTTATATGAAAGAATCATGATAAGGTTTGACATTCCTTCTACTATTATTTTAGACAATGCTCTTTATTTTATGGGTGCTAAGATAGTTTATTAGGAAAATAGTAATGACATATTCTTGATCACTTCATCTATATATTACCATCAATGTAATGGGTTGGCTGAATATACTAACAAGAATCTGATTAGAATAATCAAGAGAACCTTATAGCATAACCAAAGATTTTTGCACAACAAATTGAAGATAGCCTTATGGGTTGATAGGATAAATCCCAAGAGGTCAATAGGGAATTTTCATTTTGCACTTATCTATGGAAGGAAAGATAAGTTATCTATCTCTCAAGAGATGCCCACCTCAGAGCTAGCACATCAACTATATTTTCTTGAGAATACCCCAATGGAGGTGATAATAACATAATTAATTTAGTTGCAAGAGACTAGAGATAAAGATCCTCAATATATGGATCATCACCAAGTACTAATGAAGAGGTCTTTTGATAATAAGGAAACTCCAAGATCATTTCAATAAGGTGACAAAGGTAGAGAAAAACCAAGGAGACACACCAAAATGGATACCCTGTGGAGTGGACCATATGTCATCATCAAGTGAAAGAAAATTAACTCTTATCCATTATCAAGGATGAATGGAGAAGAAGTACTTATCCCTATGAATGGGATATATTTGAAACCCTATTATTGAGAACCAAACTTCAATTTTATATTATTAGATTAGGTGTGTGTTTCCTTTCTTATTGTGTTGTGTTATATAAGTGATCATGAATCACATGTGTATTTATATTTTGTGTCTTGTTCTTGTTGCTTTTGTCATTTTTATGTGTTGTTAGATGGTAGTTTATATGTCAAACCTATATAATTGTGACTCTATAACCCAATGGAGAGGATTAGGTAACTGGTCATGGCATATAAATCATACCACCCTTGGGAAATCACCAAATATGTTAACCATTTTTACCTCAGGCCAAATGTATGAACCCCCTATAGTTAGAATCTAGTATAGGGCGTTTTTGTGATTACCTTTGGAATGAAATGTTGTAGTTCATTTGATGTCATTTCATATGTCATTCTAGATTTGGTCATACTCTAGCTTAGTCCTTATGTCATTTGGTGTCTTAAGGGTCACTTTTTAGTGGTGTCGAAGTAGTTACAAGAACAAGTTCAAAAAAGCCTAGTTTACACTTAGGAAACATTTAAAATTTTGGCTAAGTTCTATAATTATTCTTGGGTATTTAGGTTTCATGTCTTTATAAAAAGCTTGAAGGAAACATCTTTATAAAAAGGCTTGAATGAAATTTTCTACAAGCATAAGTTTTGAAGGCATAATTCTATTGAAGAAATTGTTCCATGCATTTGGCTAAGTGTTAGAGTTCTTTCAGATAAATTATCCACAATAAAAGTACAAGGCAAAATTCTTTCATATAAATTATCCCAAACGTAAAAGTTAAGTCTATTTTCTTTCAAAAATTTTGTTTGGTAAAAAAATCCCATAAACATATTTCATTTGAAAAAAATACCTAAAACAAAAACCCCTTGTCAAAATCCAAAAGATATTTCCATCAGGTAAAATGTCCATAAAAATATGCCCAATGCAAAGCTCTAATGGAATTGAATGGTTTTAGATAAATTATTTGTCCAAGCCTTAAAAATTGATCTATGCATGATCTCATAGTGTCCATAATATTTCAAGGACATGGACTAAATTGAAAAAATATTATAAACTCATCAAAATCTTGAAATATTAAATCAAAATGACTTGGGAAAGTTTAAGGATTAGACCATCATCAGGACATCATGAAGAACCAGACTGGATAGCATGTTTGTGAATTTTATAAATGATATCATGAATCCTAACGTGACCATCAGACCATGCAAAATAAATTTCATTAGTGCAAAGATCATTCTCTATAATTTTAATATCTTGATGAGTCTTCTATCTCAAGATTTATGCATTTAAAGTTTAGCTTGCTAAGTCTAAGGGGCTAAGTTATCTTGTATGTCACATGAAAACACACTATTTAACTTGTTTGTGAATTTAATAAATGCACCTCAGGAAACCTTTTGAGCCAAAAGTATTTATTTCTATATATTTTAGCTTGCTAAGTCTAAGTGGCTAAGTTATCTTGCATGTCACATGAAAACACACTAGTCAACTTGTTTGTGAAGTTAATAAATGGACCTCAAAAAGTGTTTTGATCCAAAAGTCTTTATTTATATATATTTATTCATTCTAGGAACATGATCTTCAATTTTCATGTCCATACGAGCTTT
>JARHVA010003563.1:40000-182500 GCA_037957365.1 Torreya grandis | reverse complement strand
TAAATCACACTTGTGCTTCTTAGGAACACCTTTAAGTTATTAGGCCCATATTAAAGGACCATGCTCTAATCCAATTTTTGGAAGAAAGATGAATGAGGGGGGATGAATTAGTTAAATTATAAACTTTTAATTTAACTCCAATAGATATTCTAATAATTCATCAAGAAACATCATCATATGACCAATATTAACTAGTCTAACAATAGGAGAATATACACATAACAAGTATAAACACATCATGTAAGTGGGAAACCTTCACATAGAATAAAACACACTAACCATATATTGGAATAATATTCCTATGAATAAATGAATAAAATTAAGTTAATAACCTACTCAACCTAGAGCACCATCCCTAATCTATCAAGCACCATATTGATAGATTCTTTTGCAAGCACCCACTTCTAAGGAAGTACCAACTCCCTTAGTGACTCAATACCAACTCAGCCACCTCTTGACCAAGTACCTAATCAAGAAAGTATTACTCTACATTAAATATTTTCCTTATTTCAATGTTTAATAGATGACGGTCCTCTCTCAGCTCTTCATTCACTTTTATACCTCTCAATCTAGCCTCTATCCTTCTTCACTTACTTAGCCATCTTCTTGAATTGATTAGTCATATGACCTTGATCCTCATATTCATACCTTATATTATATATTCACGACACCCATATTATGTTCCACATAACCTCTTTATGTTTTGATTTTTTTTTCTTTTATACACTTTCACACTCTTCACTTGCATACCCAAATATGCCTAAACTACCTCATAGTTATACTAGTTTCTTACTCTCATGCACCTTGGTCATCCCTATAACTTTGTCCACATAGATTACCATTTAAATAGGTCACATAACACATTAAAAACATGAATAAATCAATATAATAGGTATTACATAGCTTAATAGACTACATTACTTATTTAGCCTTTAAGGAGATCTACCTCAATTAGGTTTTCATTATAACATGTTACACTTTATCCTTATGTAAATGATTCCAGTATCCATATATAGTAGGAAAACATCATATTTAACTCAAATATAGCTTATAAAACTTTAATTTATGTCCAAAAATCCTTTTAGGACCAACCACTCCTTGAACCTCTTCTCAAAACGTTGTTCACAATAGACATGCATATACCTAGAAAAATTGTCTTGAATAACTAAAGAAAAAACACCACTTTGCCAAGAAAACATGGAAACAAAACATATATATATATATATATATATATATATATATATATTAATGACCCTAATATCATCATAATATGGTTTATACTTCCCATTATATGGAAAAAGGATTCAAAACCTTATCTACAAGTAACCCACGTAGAACTGTCAATCAGCTTCAAAACATAGTCATGGAAACAATGACCTAAAAGACCTATGTAATCACTTTCATATACTAAAAATTAATGTATAATATCCTAAAACATCCTTATAACAAATTTAAATATATATATCATAATTTATAGTGGTAACTATTGGTCTTCCAGACCAATTTATTAGCCTTCTCTCTCATAGTCCTTACTCATCCAGATAAGTCATTTTGGATTCAATTTTACAACCTATTATTTTGACTTAAAATATTATAAAAAGTATGGATATGTCATTAAATTCATAAAAAATAACATCCTATGAACTAAATTCATAAAATCATGTCATATAGTCTGAAACTCATCACTGTGACCTGCTTACCCAAAACTGCCAATCTGCCTTAAAGACCAATCATGATCAATTTACATTACAACACCTATGTAGACACATTAAAATAGTATTTATGCATGACCATGATACTTATATATATTTATAACATATTCAAAGATTAAAAAACTAAGGTTTAATGGAAAATACTATACATATAGATAAATCTCTTAACCTCTCTGTACACAGATCTCACTAAGCAAGACTAGTAAATTTTGATAGCAAATTTTTACTATTTATAATAATATCCAAAAATTATATTCATAATTAACATGTATTACCAGTATTTATAAACATGTCCATGCATTTTTATTCAACCCTGATCCATTATTACCCTTCCCTAATCAACTTCTCACTTATGCCTAGTTTTCTCACTATCTACACCACTAGGTCTATTACTGACTGGTCAAATTATATGATCAGTTTAGAAACCATAAGTGGAATAAACTAATAAAACACAATCATGTAAATAATATAAAATCCCTAGGCTTCAACCTCCATCTAATTAGTAACTTTTACTCAGTTAAATCTGGGTACTACAATAAATTTCTAATTAATAAAGCTTTTCCTATAGGGTCCACTCACTCACATGACAAACCAATCACACCTGGAGGTGATTGGGAGATTTTAATACAACCTAAAATAACTTAAATATCCATTATTAAACATTTTTTTGTTTTGATTAAGATATTGCTCATTGGGTCATTATTAGGTTTTTAGAGAGGGTTAACCCTATTTATGGTGTTAACAATATTTAATAAAGCTTAGCCACTCATTCCTAAAACCAATGATTTTAAATTTGATATAGGACCTTCCTCTTCTAACATGAAAGGATTAGGTCATCATGTAGATTTTTTACATGCCAAATAACACTTGAAAATTCTTTTGAGGTAGACTATTCTACATTTTGTGCACTCAAGAGACATTAAACCCATTTTCAAGCCTTTTATTACAAACCATGATCTAATATTTCATGAATATTCTTAAAAAAAAATTAATAACCTTTTTCAATGCTCACATAGTCACATATTCCTTGGAAACTAATCCTCATACCTCATTAGGCCATGCTCTTACCATCTTGCTTTACTACACCTGAATCTTCACACCTCATTAGGTCTTGAACATACCTTCAAACTTATTTAAATGTGATATTAACCTCACTTACATGATCATATATTATCTCATATTATATAACAATTTAAAACATATTTAATTTTACTTAATAACATCTCATGACACTTCATTAGGTTAGGTAAGATCTAGAACTAGTATAATTACATATTTAGGCTTAAGTTTTTACCCTTGTAGGCTTAACTTGATATTCTAATAAGTGATAGTTCACAACATATACCATATAAAGTAATATAATACAACGTATTATGCATTTTTACATCCATTCCACCAACTCATCATGCTCAAACTTTCTCACTAGGTTTCTTCATGCTACGAGTACTCTTTAGGCTACCTAGGCATTTTACCTCCATGCCTCTTCTCATGTTATTAACACCTCATTCTTATGATAAAAATATAAATCTGATTACATATGAAATATTACCATGATAATAAATTACCATACATATTTCACATCCCTAATACCACTCATCTCACCAAGAAACCAAGCCCATGCCTTCACATAATGTCTTTTCATGATGTGACTATGCTTAGGCTACTTAAGAATTTGTCCTAAAATACATAACTTATAATACTTATGAATAAATATATACCTAAATCTCAATCCCATATAATTCCAAACAAATTTTCACAAGCATAAGCTTACTCACACCATGCTACCTGCACATACCATCTCATAAGGTTTAGATAAGGCTTTATAAGATACCTTGATGTCTTGACCTATTGCTTCCACATCATGACCTTAAAACAACATCAACAAAGAATATATAAGACACTTATACCTATACCTTTCATTCACATGAAAATCACTACATTCCTTCAATCATCATTAACTTATCACAACATACACTTCCAACTAGCCTTACTCATCTAGACAACGGTCTTAAAATAGCTTCAACTTCTTGACATCAACCTCATTTATTTTTAGGTTGTCTTAAAATTATATCTTGTCACATTATACACACAAGATAATACCTCATAGGCCATTCACCAAGCATCCTCACAAGATGCACCTTGACCTCAATGATAACACTTCTCAACAAACTCCCACTTTGTCATTGATGGCAAAACAATCTTAAAACTAATCCTCTTATCTCCCCTAGTCTGTTCAATATCACTTTTTGGACTTTCTCCCCCTTTGAAATTTATGATAAATGTCTTCCATATATTTTATCTAAAATTAAACCTTCTTTGAAGTAAAATTTATAAAACATCATAAGAACATGCCGCCACTTATTCCATGCATACTTCCTCCAAATGAACTCAGATTACAAGATCATACATTTATTAGGAATTATTTTTTACATTATTATTTACATTTGGATATTTACCAAGAGTTAAATATTATATTGTATAAGTTATTTAGTATAATATATTATTTGGTTAGTCACTTGCGATATACTGGTATATGTTATAACAATATTACTCATATAGGAGATTGAGATATTATAGAGATGTGAGAGATATATGGAGATGTGATCTCCATAATTATAGGAGAGACTTCATCTATAAATTTTTAATATCCCATATGAAGATATATATAGTTAAATAATATTATGGTGTGTTAAATATTATCTCTATCTCCATGTTTGGATATAATGCATAGTGCATGAAATAAATCTTGGTATAGGTTCCTACAATACCTAACATTTGTATCAGAACATGAATATCCTATGATGGGAAAAGTATGTCTTCATAGGGGCATTTATCATATTCTTCACCCTACTTGATGAGGAATAATAATTCTACTTGAATTGTTTTTGGGAAATAAAGAGTTAGTTTTGGATTTTTTTTCCAACATTTAATTTTTGGAGGAATTTGGCATCAAGATGCCTTCACCTAGCTCATTACATGTTGATCTATTTGAAAGGTTCATACCAACACATATCTATTCTAACATCATCTGGTGGTTCACAAAGAAAGTATTTAGTTTTTCATTTATTCTATTATTTACTTTATGAAACCATTATTTAAGCTAGGAATTCAATCAAAATTATTCCCATGAATTGTCATTAGTCAACAAAGATTTTATCATGATCGATTTTATTTGAATTTTTAGTAAATTTATCACCTTTCCATGATTATTTTTGGTTAACATGTCATATCTCTCCATCTACTCATTCTATCAATATTGATCCACTACCAAATCCATTATTTAAATATTTCAATGATGTGTTTGGATAACCAATCCTCATAGTCTTGAGGAGGTGTCTATCATATTTTATCATGTCCCTATTATTAGAAAATTCACATTTATTAAATTTGTGTCATAATCTATAAAAATATTCCAAATATATAAAATTCGTGTGGAGCCTTCATTGAGTATGCATTCTATATTTTTTAAGAACCATTCTTAGTCATTTATCTCTATCCATAGTATCCTACCATCTCCTATTGATTCATGATAGGATCAAACTCTGTGGTATTCTAAGCATTGATTTTTTGCTTAATGCATTAACCTCAAAATTATCTTGCATTCAATCACTAAAGATATAATATTTTTATCTTTGCATAATTTTGGGAGTGAATTGCATTGATAAAAAAGTAATTTCATGAAATCCTACTAGTCATCTCATGTAGTTCATTATTCAATATGTCATGAAATTTTGTTCTTATGATAGCTTCTATACAGTTTCATAGTTGGTATCAACACTTGGACATCTTACATCCTTCCACCAATGTAATTATGGCCTATGCACAAAGAAAAAACTCTAATGGAGACATATCTAGATCAACATGGTATGTCTAAAAACTATCGAAAATCTTTCAAAATTATCTTACACCTAAATCATTGGTATGATATCCAAGATCTCAACTTCAACATTTAAATGATAAGATGTTAACTCGACTACTAAGTCAAAGATACAATATTAATACAAACATGCAAGGTAATAGCTATGTCAATTATAATATTTTAAGATCTTTATGAGTCTAGTATTAGTTTAGATGATTTATTTTATATTGTCAAAAATCCAAAAAGTGTTAGTCTTTTTGAGTCAATAGTTTATGCCCTTAGTTAAATTTGTAATTATAGCTTTTAGCTATATTATAAATTTAATTCTTTATATATTTAAATTATCTTTCAAAATCAAAAGAATAATGAGTCAAGTGTTAGTATTAAGAGTTAGTTTTATGATAAAAGTGGCATATGTAATAGTAGTTATTATTTTTTATCATCATATAGTCAAAAATAGTCATTTTTATGTCAAGTGGGTTCAAGTCATCAAAAGTGTCATCATTTTTAAAACTCTTTTATGTCATTTGGTTATCAAATTTAAACCCATTATTGGAATGAATGAATTATCACTTGTACATGGTGTCCAAAATATGGGGAGGGGATTTCTCATCAAACAATTAAATCTAATATTCATAGACACATTTTCAAAGTGATCAAATTCATGTATTTGAGGATGGAGGAAATGTAGGTTGGAGGTTTCAAAGCCTCTTGTCAGTTGACAATGATGGGGCCTAGATGGTTTGGAAAAAAACTTATGTGGTGTGTTTTTTTCATAGTTTCCACAATATATTTGAAATAAAAAATAAAAGTACATTCTTGTTCAATATTTGTAATTAGTGAACAATTCCAAACATAATTCCCTAATGTGAAAACATAGTCTAAGGAAAAACAACACCATTGTAAGATAGTTTATGTATCTTGAAAAGGTTGATGGTAGATCTAGAAAACCATCAGAGGTGGACAATTGATGAGGATCCTAATCATATCAAGGTTTGTGATATAACTATTTAAAACTATGGAAGGAGTTATCCTCTCTTCTTATCAAGGTCATGAGCCAAATATTTTATCATGATACAAGGGTGTGAATAATGTAGGTGAGAATGTGAATATTTTTGCACCATGTAAAAACTAAAAGGGTAGGAATGTTAGGAATTAGTTTTTAAATTAGTATTTACATTTGGATATTTACCAAGAGGTAAATATTATATTTTGTGAGTTATTCAGTAAAATATATTATTTGGTTAGTTAGTTTTGATATATTGTAATATGCTATAACAATATTACTCATATAGGATATTGAGAGATTATAGGGATGTGAGAGATATATGGAGATATGATTTCCATAACTATAGGAAAGACTTTTCCTATATAACTTTGTAATATCCCATATTAATATATATGGAATGAAATACTATTTTTGTGTGTTAAATATTATCTATGTCTCTATGTTTGGCTCTATTGCATAGTGAATGAAATAAATCTTGGTATAGAATCATATAATATCTAATGACATCTTGTCCTTGGCATAACTGATATGACTCAAACTCACTAGGCTAACAAATATATTATTTAAATGGTGTTAGGTAAAAAAAATGACTTACCTTCCTTTATGCACCTTGATTCCATAGAGATGAATGATGTCTATCTTGTCTTCATGATTTTTCACACATTTTATATTCTACACACCTTCTTCATGCTTGATTAGACCTTTAATATTTGTTCACTACTCATTAGGTTTGTACAACACCTGGTTTAGACATCTATATTGTTTGATCACCTTCACCTCATAAATCCAAAACATACTATGAATATAAACATGTGATAAATGACCCAAGTTTCATATTCAAACATCTAGAGTAATCAAAATCAATGCCTATGACCATACAACATATCTAAAAACAATACTTGTCCATAATGCATATTAGGTCTATCTGCAATCAAGGATATTGTTCTAAGGGATAAATCTAATAATTCATGCTCATTAAGCTACCATGGCACAAACCTCATCAAAAAAAAAATTTCATGCACTTAATAACTCAAATATTTATGGTAATACACCATTGAATAACTTTGTAATCTTCTTCTATGCTGATTTTTTTTCATGATTTCACTATGTTCTACATACTTGATTCTCTGTGACAATATCACCTTCATGTCTTTCACAATGAGACATTATCAATATATTAATATTTAATTAATGATACAAATATAATTATTTATTTGAACATACATCATTCATATTAAGGACCAAATGATAATACTTTCAGTCATCTTCAATAGAGAAGGATCACTTGACATAATCATGTTCTCCTTATTCTCATGATCAATATTCCAATAAACACTTAACTTATCCTTGTCATGAATGAAACCAACACTATTGAAATTAATTTATGAATTAGGGACTATTAATTCCTCTAAATGTATCATAGGTTCCCTTAGTTTTTAAAGAACACTTATCATTTTAGAATTTTGGGAATTCAGAGCATGAGTAATAGGTTTAAGCAACTTATGTTACTTGTGGTGAAATAGCAACAGAGCAATGTTTAACTATTCCAAAAAAACTATATTAATTTCTAGTTTGGATCCATCATGGTCTAAATATTTTCAAATTTTAAGTATTTATGTTATTATTGGTGAGTTATGATCAAATGTTAAACTACAGACTAATCTAAATGGACATTTATAATGAAATTTAAACTAGAGTGATCTAGTTAAAAAGAATAACAAGAGAAGGGTAGGTATAAATAAAATAATTTATTGTTGATCTTAGCCTCAAACATTATGAAAAATTTTAAATTAAAATTTAATATTCATTTAACCAGTACATAGTGCAAAATAACATAAGCTCAGATCTCACTTCACACTAGGCAAACTTCAAAGGATGATATAAAGTACAGGTAAGAATTGAATTTACTTGAAGGATTTGATAACACATTAAAATAACATTTGAACATTATAATGTAGAGAAAATAAAACAAAACAAATTCAATATCATTCAACTAATCTAGCAAAAGAACAAATTAGCAACCCTATAATCAAAGATGCAACTCAGAATTCATAGAAACCATTCAAATTTAGGAATTAGGATTAAAAACTAAGAGAAAATATATATAACAATTGACACAAACAAACTTAGAAAATATTTAAATAATTAGTTGATTATGTTAACTACTCAAAGTATACAAGTTTTTCTCAAAATTCCCCCTTCTTACAAAATGCTAGTACTACCTTTTATAGGAGGACAAGGTAGTATACTAGTCAGTTATAAGATAAAAATGTATAATAAGTAAGGAAAACTATCCTTTTTCTAAAAAGTTATAGAATACACTTTATTTTATAAAATAGACTGACCTAGAGGTAAATATGATAATAGAATAGCATATGTGTTTACAAAAAAATATTCCATTTTTAAAATGTTTCAATGATTTTACAAAATGGAAAATTAATTAGTTGGTGGGCCCTGTGCTTACAAACTTTTTTGTTGCTATTGAAGGATATTCATGGCCTTTTGATGTTATTCATCAACAATCTCCAAGTCCACATCTGATTTTAGGAGGAATTCTTCCTCTTTTTTAGCTAACTAATTTAATTCCATATCATTTTTGGCCATAGCTTCCTTGATGCTTCTGGCCTCAGCTATCCTTTCTCCTAAATTAAGGATTATGTCTAGATTCCTATTATTATTTTTTTATAAATTGGACTTGACTCTTATTTTTTATTTATTATATCACCAAAGTAGCCTTGTGTTTGAATTTATCATCTACCATGATGCCTAAGATAATGATCTATGAAGGGTCAGGATCATTGTCCCAAGGAGTTGTTCAATCCTTTATATTATATCCTCATAAACCTTTAGGAGTCACTCTAGTTCATTTGACCAAGAATTCAAATTTTGGACTTTGTCAATAACAATTCTGAAAATTACATTCAAATGTCCCAATATAATTATTTTAAACCCATGACTCTAACTTTCAACCTGGATGTTGATTAACCCTATTATTTTGTCCTCTAAAGCTTGCCATTGGGATATTAGATCCTTGGCCACTATATTCTAATGTATCAATTCACACTACTTTAGCTTCATTATTTTCAATGCATCAAACATGTCAAATAAGGATTCATCAAGCATTTTGACCATTGCCTTAGGTACTGATAAGATAACATGTGCCTCCAAATTCTCCTTTTCCTTCTCTAGGTTATATATTATTTTCTTCACACGCCTGATGCTTGCTTTGACTTGAGCTAAGTTAGTCTCAGTCAATTCTTCAATGTCCTCTATATGTATGGGGTGCCCACTATTTATTTGACCTCCAAAGGGAGTTAAGCCTACAAATGGTTCAACCTTTTGAAAGGTTAGCTCTTCAGTCCCCAAAATGGCCTTTATAGTTGTCACTCTTTCTAAGCCTATTGTCTTAAGATTGAAATACACAATGGTAGTTAGTTCTATGTATTTTAGAGGTTCAAGATCCTTCATCTTTATGATACTTGATACTCCTAGAGCATTCGTTTATTTTTTATTTGACCCTAAGTTGGTCACTATTATTCTTTCTTCCTCTTCCTTCATGAAATTCCATATCCATGGCTTGATATCATCATGTACATCAATATTGATATTCTTGGTCAGGGCCCATGAGTGATGCCAAGTAGGGATTTTTTGCATTTTTTCATAGATGAACTAATAAGGGATTATTACTCCATGGATGGGGTATTTATCACCAAAAAAGTTGATTTCACTCGTAGTGAGAGTGAAATTCAACTTGGGCTTCTTTTTCCCAATTCAGAATATTATCAATATTGTTTTTCTCTTCGTCAATGGTGCCATTAGGACTAGATCTAGGGAAACTAATTTCCTTTTTTGTTTCTCAGCCTCCATACTTATTTGGGACTAATATCCTTTAGTATATTACTCCTCATCATCAAATCCATATGCCTCAATAAGGACCTTGAGGGCATTCTCCATTATCTCATCAAGCTTCAAGGTAATCATGTCTAGGAATTCAATGGGGGATGTTGGTCTTGAGGGCAGGGCTAAGGATAATGGGCCATCACCAACTCTCTCTTCTATTTTTTCCTTTCCAAGACCTTATGCCATATATGCTTGGATATGTGGCACCTCCAATTGAAATTTCTCTTGAGGAGCCCTTGAAGGGCTGGGCAACAAATGGTATTTAAAGTGTCCCATTTAGCATATATCTCTAGGGAGCTTCTAATCACTAGCTAATTTATGCTCAAGTCTAATGTTATGTCCCATAATCCTAGCCAATATTTATTTAAAATTGTTTGATTTGATGTATACGGTGTCATAGACACTGATTTGGTGCTCATGTACTAGCTTGGGCAATTGCTTAGATTTCACATGTGTGAAAAATATGCACGTAGGGTTCCACTATTTTAGTTTATCTAGTTAAAATCCAAATGAGCCTCTATATCTATAAATAGTGTCCACATGTTTCTAATCTTGTAAAATAGTTATGCCAATTATTAAAGGAAAGGGATGGAGGAGGCTTTTCCTTTTCTCCTTGCATACTCCATCAATGCCATGAAGAAATTGATATGCAATTTCTTGTTCTGCTAATTTGGTAGGAACATAGATGGGTAATTTGTAAGGTTGAATCAAAATCCCTTTAATTTTGATCATAATACAATTTGGATACAACTAAATGTCTCCCATTAGCTCTTACATATTTCTTGATTAGAGGGTTAATCCTAGGCATGGGAATCCAGGTAATGGTTTATACTAAATTAGGATAAACACAATCACAAATGAACTACATGTTGTGTCTATATTTGAAAATTTGTAGTTTTGAATAATGGTGGGAGACTGTAAATCTACCCTTAAGCGACCAATTTTTGATATAATAGATATTGGTGGAGGCTAGTAATGCATCCAATTGATAGGATATCATGAATAATTGGTTACCAATTTTCTTATTAATGGTTGTGAATTATAATTCTAGATAGATGATGATCATCTCTCTAATTGGGGGAGTGATATCCTTTTCTACCATGAAGTAGACATAAGATACCCAACTATTATTAATATATGTGGTAGATGAGGCCTTAAATATTCTATTAAATAGAGTCATGATTACGATAATCCCATCTCTAAATTGGACCACTAGGATTCTTCCTGTAGGGTCCCAGATTACATGGTTCCCTTGGAGAAACCATGGCCTAAGGATGGTGTTTAAATCATTCTTGCTAGTCTATTATTTAATGGTGGGTAAATCCAGTTGGGCTTTCCCCAATTTGTAATATCTTTAAAATTTATTAGGGAAATGTATGTAATTCTCCTAGACCTTCTTTATGAATTATCAAACCTTTTTCAATTCTATAATATTTAAAAATAGGAATAAGGAGGTCAATGCAATAAAATACCCTGGGTTTAGTAGAAACATGGTAGAGGCTATCCATTTAGACTAAAACTAGTTCATAGTACCTCCAATTGATGGTTGTAATATTTTGTTCTTCCTTAATGATGGATTTCATCTCTTGAATGGTCCAAAAGAGCTTGGACCAGTTCCTATTGATAGTGTTTAATGTTGTTGTGTCTAGGTCTATGTCTTTGAATACCCTTCCCTCATTGTCTATAGATAAATACAACTCTATCTCATCCCTTTGTTGCCTCTGAGCTACCCTAGATTCCAAACTTGTGAATTTATTATTGTTGTGTTGTAATTGGTATGTAGGTTAATTTTGTTGTGATCAAACCATAATTAGACTCTTTTCAAATTGATTGTGATGAATCCAAGTTTAACTTAGGGTATTTTATTTAGGTTTGGGACTCTTGTAAAGCTTTAATGGCAATGGATTATTCATAATTAGGCTCATTCATTCCTCAAATTTTATTTTTACCTTTTCCTTTATACGTTTACCCTCTCAAGATCATAAAGTATGATATCAAATGACCCCTCAAATGATATAAAACATGCCACTTTGTCTAAGTTAAAATATTTAGGGAGATTGAATTTGACAGCCTCACAAATGCTAATGATGGCATCATGGATGTCAAATGAAGTTTTTGAGAATGTTAAATTTAAGCTCATGAAGTTATTTAGGTTTGATGGGCTTAAATTTTATGGTCTCATAGATGTCAATGATAGCCTCATAGACATCATATGACATTCATGAGAAGGTCAATTTTAAGCTCATCAAATTCCTATATTACATAGATATCAGATTCAATTCACTCTACCTGATCAAGATCCATGATGAAAAAAGAACCATATGATCAAGATCTGAGTGAGTACACACCATTGGTTTGGGCTTCTATTAATATTATGCTTTGAATGCAGGAGTACCTTGTGACGGCTTTATGGGGTTTCTAGGCTTTTGAATTTTTAGCACTATGTTTGCTCCATCTAATCAAGAGTCATGATGAGGTGAGATCCATTGAGAATGATCTACATGATCACACATGACTATTCTAAAGGACCAAATGCTCAAGTTTATCAGGATTTCTTTAGTTCATCAGATCATCCCCTCGTGATGAAGTGTAGACTATCATATCTACAAAGGAGTAAGGAATTTAAGTTAGGACTTAGGTAGATATAAATTTAAGCTAAAGCTTTAATACTAATGTCTCATTTTCATTTATAAATTTAAATGGTGCCTTAGGGTTAAAAATTTAGGCTAATTTTTTTAACAAAGGGGACCTTGCTAAAATAAAAGGATATTACTATCATAACATTAGACCATGTTAGAAATATAAAGAACAAAGGGGGAAAAATAAAGGTGACTAAGTATAATTTTTTAGGCTAAGGTATGGTCATGTTTAAGAAACATGACCAAACCATAACATGAAAATTGGGGTTTAAGTCTAAAATAAATTTAAAATATTCCCACCAAAAGCGTTCATACCAATATTTAAATCAAGGACATAAGCTAGGGTTTTTTTTAAGTGAGTCTTTAAAACATGAACCTAGGCTTGAGTTTTCATAGACAAAAGTATATTTAAAGCCTAAATTAGGATAATCTATGAGTATCCAAGCATGATCCATTCATAAGGGCTCCATGAAACCTACAACTTATCACATGAAGGGAAACTGTTAGCAACATTAGGTAACCTTAAATCAAGACCATAAACTAATAGGACAAATCTATCAAAGTGGATGATCTTAAAATTCTAATAATGTTGAAAACATACCATGTTTTTAGTGTTAAGGATCACAGTATCTCAAGGGTCCCAATTTTCAAAAATTAGGTTATGTTGACCTCAATAAAGACTCCCCTTAGACCAACAAAGAAGGATCATATAACCATGCTCTCCAATTATCTTCTTAAATTCCTCACCATATAGACCATCTCCAACACATGTTAATTACTTTATTATAAATACCAAATATCAACATATATTCATACCTTATTTACCTATAATACCTATCAAATCTCAACAAGCATCCACCATGCTTCCACTTACAGATGAGTGTCTCCATGAAGCCTTAATGGAGTCACCCCTTATAAAGGGTACTAGAACAACATAAATTTAGGAGATTCTCATATATCTGTACTCTCACAAGATTGAGTATTCTTCTACATCCTTATATTCTTTATTGTTAACTTATGCTTGACCTTTGACTTGGATTCTACATAATCCTTCTGAACTAGTAAAGAATATTATTCACGTTCTTTCAAATCTGACTTATGTTCTATAGTATCAAATATCCCACCTTGGTTTATGAGTTGATCATGACTCAACTTATCATCCTTTATATTCTCATTCAAATCTACTATTAACATCATTATTTGGTATAAAATCATGATAAACATTATCATCATAAAAAAATAAGCATGTGCTTCTTAGGATCACCTTTAGGTTTTTAGGCATATCTCCAGAGACCAGGCTCTGATATCAATTATTAAAATTAATATTTATAATATGGGGGGATGAATTAGTGACCTTATAAACTTTTAATTTCACTTAAATATATATTATAAACATTCATCAAGTAACATCATCATATGAGCAATATTAACTAGTCTAACAACATGAGAATATACATATAGTAAGTATGAGTACATAATGTAAGTCAGAAACCCTCATGGGGAATAAAACCCACTAAAAATATCTTAGACAACCAATAATATAAATCAATGAATAAAATTTAGTTGATAATCCACTCAACTTGGAGTACCAACCCCAATCTATCAAGCACCAACTTTATAGAGTCTTTAGTAAACACCCACTTACAAGGAAGCACCAACTACCTTAGTGACTTAGCAACAAATAAACCACCTCATAAATGAATACCCACTTATCCAAGTATTACTATACATTATATATTATCCTCAATGCAATATTAAATAGATGATGGTCCTCTCTCAACTCTTAATTCACTTTTATCCCTCTCAAACTAGCGTCTAGCCTTCTTCACTCAACTAGCCCTTTTCTTGACTTAATTAGGTCATATGACCTTGATAATCACATTAAAAAAATTCTATTATACATTAATGAAACAAATATTATGGTCAAAATAACCTCATTTTGTTCCTCTTTGTTCTATTTTATACACTTGCATACTCTTTACTTACAAACCCAAATACGCCTAGACTACCTTATACTTATACTAGTCTCTTACTCTCATACACCTTGGTTGGACATATAAATTTGGAAAATTAGATTAAAATTTTAATATTTCACATAACATGTTCCAAAAATGAATCAAAAAATACATTATGTTAGCCATAGATTAATAGGCTATATTCCATCCTTAGCCTTTAAGGAGATCTACCTCATTTAGGTTTTCATTAGAGCACATTATACTTTATACTTATTGAAATGATTCCAAGATACATATATAGTATTAAAACTATATATTAAACTCAAATATAACTTATGAAACTTTAATTTATGTCCATATCTACTTTTAGGTCATACCACTCCTTGAACTTCTCAAAACACTATTCATAATAGGTATGTATATACCTAGAAAAATGTCTTGAATAAATGAAAAATACAACTATGCCAAGAAAAAATGGAATAAAAAAATAAATATAGAATATTTTTTTCCTTAATATCATCAAAATTTGGTTTATATTTCCCAATACAAGTAAAAAAGACACAAACCCTTCTCTACAAGTAGCCCACTTAGAACTGCTAATTAGCTTCAAAACATAGTCAAAGAAATAATGACATAAAACACATAAAGAATAAATTTAAGAGACTTAAAATTAATGCATAAGATCATAAAAAATCCATATAACAACATCCAATATATATATCACAATTTCTAGTCGAAACTATTGGTCTTGTAGACCAATTTATTGACCTTCTCTCTCATATTCCTTACTCAGCCAAACAATCCATTTTGGATTCAATGTTACAACCTCTTATATTGAATTAAAATATTATAAAAATCATGTATATGTCATAAAATTCATAAAAAATAACATAATGTGCACTATATTAATCAACTCATGGCATAAAATCTCAAACTCATCGCTACACCTTGCTTACCAAGAATTGCCAATCTGCCTTAAAGACCAGTCATGATGACTTTGCATTCAAACACTTATGTAGACACATTCAAAGAATTTATATACATTAAAATTATATTTATAAATATTTATAACATATATAATTACAAAAACACTAAGTTTTAATGTAAAATATTAGACATATAGATCAATCTATGAACTATTTGTACATAGACCTCATTGAGTAAGACAAGTCAAGTTTGAGAGAACTTTTTTTTATATAAAAGAATATCCAAAATTTATATTCATAATTAACATTTATTACCAGTCTTTAACAACATATCAATTCATTTAGATTCAACCATAATTCATGATGACACTTACCTAATCAACTTCTCACTTTTGCCTGGTTTTCTCATTGTCTACACTACTAGGTCTAATAGTGATTGGTCATCTTATATGACTATTTTATCACCCATAAGGGATATAAATTACTAAAAAACCATAAATTAAATAATATACATCTCCAAATATTCAAATTCCATCTAATTAATAACTTTGACTTGGTCAACTCTTCCTACTACAAAAATTTTCTAAGAAACAAGGCTTTTTATGTAGGTTCCACTCACTCACCTAACAAACCAGTCACACCTGTACATCATTGGGAGAGTTTTATACAACCTAAAATAACTTACATATCCATTCCAAACCATTATAGTCTATTTTAATCAATATCTTTCTCATCGGGTCATTTATAGGGTTTAGAGAGGGTTGACACTATTTCTAGTGTTAGCGATTGTTCATAAATATTAGCCCCTCATTCTAGAAACCAATGATTGGAAATTTTATCTAGGATCATTCCCAATATACCATGAAATCATTACATCCTCATAAAAAAAATTCTCACGCCAATGAACACTTGAAAAAACTTCTCGAGTAGACTATTGTATATTTTGTGCACTCAAGAGACCTTAAAACCCTTTTTTAAGCCTTTTCTTGAAAACCATGATCTAATATTTCATGAATATTTTTAAAAAAATTTGAATAAAATTTTTTAATTCTCACCTACTCACAAATAACTTTTAAATTGATATTGATACCTAATTAGGCCATGTTCTCACCATCTTATTTTACTACACTTGGATCTTCACACCCCATTAGGTATTGAACTAACCTTCAAAATTATTTCTGTGTGTTTTAAAAATCAATTAAATGTTCATATAGTATCTCATATGATTAAAAAATATCAAACATCCTTCATTTACCTTGAAAACACCTCATGACTCTCCATTAGGCCAGGTAGGATCTAGAACTAGTCTAGTTACATCTTTAGGCTTAAGGCTTTACTTCTGTAGACATAACTTGAAATTATCCTAAGTGTTATATAAAATAATATACCTTATAAATTAACCTCATAAAAATTCTTATTCCTCTATGAATACATTTCACTAGGCCATCATGCTCAAACCTTTTCACTAGGTTTCTTCATGCTATGACTAGTCTTTAGGATACTTAGGTATTTGACCTCCATGCCTCTTTTCATGTTCTCAAAACCTCACTATTATTATCATCATATAAATCTCATTAAATATGACATATTACCATGCTCAC
The DNA here is from genome assembly GCA_037957365.1 of Torreya grandis. Classification (NCBI taxonomy): domain Eukaryota; kingdom Viridiplantae; phylum Streptophyta; class Pinopsida; order Cupressales; family Taxaceae; genus Torreya; species Torreya grandis. The sequence continues at coordinate 164,899 of JARHVA010003563.1, read as the reverse complement.
CCACTTCCATACATCTTCTCACATCCTTGATACCTCTCATCTCACTAAGCAACCAAGCCCATGCCTTCACATAAGGTATTTTAATGATGTGACTATGCTTAAGCTACTAAATAATTTGTTATAAAAGACATACCTTACAAAAATTTTGAAGGATTATATACCTAACCCTCAATACCATATAATTCCAAATAATTTTTCACATGCATAAGCTCACTCACACCATGCTACTTGCACATACCATCTCACAAGTCTAGATAAGGATTTTCAAGATACCTTGATGCCTTGACTTGTTATTTACACATCATGACCTTAAAAGAACAAAAACCAAGTATATATGAAACACTTGGAACTATACCTTTATTTCTCATTTCAATAAATATATGCCTTCAATGGTGATTAACTTGTCACAACATACACTACCAACTGGCCTTGCTCATCTAGACACCAATCTTAAAACAACTTCAACTTCTTGACATCAACCCCATTTATCATTAGGTTGATTTAAAATTATATATTGTCACATTAGACACACAATCTCATACCTCACAATCCATTCACCATTCATCTTCACTAGATGCACCTTGACATCAATGACATCAAATGACATCAGCCTTTCCATCAATGCCATCACTTATCAATATTACATAACTTTTAAAACATTATATTTAATCCAATAATCACCTATATGTTCCAATTTAGGTATCTCCTTACTTTTGGTGTTCACCACATTATTTTTAATAGGTTTTTGATATATCTCATACTTATTCTCAGTGGCATATTATTGTAGCTTTCTTTGACCTTATCATTCTAGAATCTATATGTTGTGCATATTTTCTTCTTTAGTGGGTTTTATGACTGGATCCTTTAATGGTTCTACTATCTATTTAGGTTTAAACAAATCAATCATATCAATATCACCATCAATATCTAACTATTTAATTTCTTCCTCTTCATTCTATATTTGGTGTCATGGCTACATAATAGATTGTTTTTTCATCTTGGAAACTTTATATCTTTGTAATGATATATTTAGATCACAGGCTACATTATTATGAGTAGTAGACTCAGTCATGGTGCTTAAATATTCTATGCACCCATGGCATAGGAAATGATTGATTTTTAGTAGTTCATTATGAACCATATGATTCTCACCTTCAAACACAAAAGTCTATATAAAGTCACTTTACACCTATTCCCAATGCTTTATCTCCCTCCTCTATTATTGATGCATATACCAGGATGATGGTAAAGGGGAAAGTGTATAATGAAAGATATGAACCCAATACTTAAGTGACACATGTTATTCAGTCTAGACCTTAACACATTTTTGGATATGGATTTTATGGCACTCATCTTACTAAAAATAAGGCCAATTACTTCTGATGACCTATGGTAGTTGAACTATGATAATCATAAGCTAGTATGTATCATCCAAATTGAGTTGGTCATCTCTATGAATTTTCCACCATGTCACTAAAACTCCCTTAAGAGAATAATTAAAATCACTAACCTATTGATTGATCTTAGTCATATGATATTATAGGTGCATAATGAATTAACTAATGTACTCAGTTGCATAATATGAAAGACATTGTCTTTATGTTACAAAAACCATTCTCATAGGCAAGAGTTCATGATCACCCTGAGCCTAGTTGAGTAGATTCATATATGAGTCTCCACTAACAACCAAATATATTTCCCAAGGAAAATTACCTTCTCTAATTACTTATATATAATCCTACATATGATCATATGCATGATAGAAAAAGTCAACTTTTAAGTGAGTAGGGGATTTAGTAGACATGGATGCATAATCCTCTATGACAAACTAAACTAGAAATGATTAACTATTAGTTTAGGATTCTATTACTCAGATATCTTTAAAAATTGAGTGAGTAAAGACTATACCTAAGGTTTAGTATTATCATAAAATAAATTACACTCCATTTCATGTATATATTCTAGGTTTTCCTTAGAATTTACATTCATCCAACTAGTTTCCTATGCAACATACAAAGAGTCTAGTTTAGCTAGAATGTTGTATAGTGTGTACACATTATGTAAAGGAATGACTACAATATTATCTCCATGATTTGCCTCTATCTAATTTTTCATAGTATTGATAGTCATTTGGCCATCATATAGACATTCTTTTCTAATTAGTATAGGGTAATGATTTAATACTATCTTCATATCAATACTTCAAAATCACCTAGTAGGCTCAGTCCTGTGACTTTGATCTCAACATATTCTAATTGGCCAATGGGTTCAACTCTTCCATAGTCTCCTAATATCAAATTAACTAGGTTATAACGTAGAATTAACCATCTGATCGACTCCCATGTAGACCTTGGTATCATGTTGATTGTGATGCCAAAATAAAAGACATCATTTAAAATTTCATATCCTACAAATTTAATGTCGATTCATGCATCTAAATCTCATGGATTCTTTGTTTTTCATAAAAAAAAAGTTTTTGTATTATGTTTCCCTTGTTTCAAACACTCTATTAGATTATGTATTAAGTTTGTGATATTCTAAAAAATGTCTCCATTTTGTAGTGTACTTAGTAGCTTTAATAAATCTATGAATGTAATGACACTCTATACTAGTGCATAATATGCATAATCTAACCATACATTTTAGCATTTATTTTTTCATCATCTCCTTTAGTAGTGTCTTGGTGTTTAATATTTATCAACATCTATGCAACTTTATACATGATCTCATTTTTTACAATTGGGTTTGGGTATTTGTCTTATTTCACTTTCTAGATTCCCTAGTACTGAGGCATTTCTAGAGGAAATCCTCTCTTTACATGTTGGTTTCTTGTAACAACATTCATAAATGCATCTTCTTTATGCTATGAATTCACCATGTTGGCATTCCTGATGACCTTTTCCATTCTTTGATTTTCCAACATAGAACAATCTTTTATCTCATGCTTCTCATATACCCCACAATATTCATAGTAAGATTATATTGTAGGATTATAAGGGAAGTTGCATTTCATATGATTATACTCTCCACATAAGTAACACTAAAAAAGAGGGTGTTTTTAATTATTTCCTCTTCCACCTTAGTAACCCCCTATGTATCTACCCATAGATCCTCTTGTATTTGATTGATAACCTCCTATATAACCTCCTTATTATTGTACTATTTATAGTGATTATTTTGTTGGGTATTATCACCAATCCCAAATTATTATTTTACAACTAGTGGAGTCTAATTAGTTTTTTATTGTTGCATAATTTTTAAATTATAAGATGTTATGTACTAGTATTGTGGTGATGGTGGTGTCCAGCTCAAGAAAGTAGGGGTCCTTCTAGCTAGACCTTGAGGCTAGTACTCAAGTGAACTAGGAAAATACTATTGACCTACTTGGTTTTCAAAACCCTTATTGACCTCTAATCTTGGAATCATCTATTTCATCAAGGACACTTACTATGTAGTGATGGTAAATACATTCTTTGTGCTATTTTATTTTAGATCCTACAAATCCCTATAATTTTTTTTCATCATGATTGTGTGATTTACAAAAATTACAATATAAAATTTGTGGGCTTTTGGCATACTATTTCAAGAGATGGAACTATATTTTTTCATGTCCTACTACTCAACATATTTCATATAACTCTATCTTGATCTTAGGACAATCATTCCTATGATGTACTTCTCTATCATACTCTATGCACCATATATTCAGCTTAGATTTATCTACTTCATGATATTTTTCCATCCCCTTCATAAAATATTGCAATGTATATTTAATCTTAGAACCTATTATGGGAGCTTCCCCATAATATTAAATTTGCTCCACTCGAAAGGAAACATCTCTAATATCTACCTTAATAACATATTAAGTATTCATTATAACAAACTTGATCTTGGAACATATCCCTTTGACAAACCACAAAACTTTATCTATATTTCATAAGGAAAACTCCACCTTAATCATAACATCATAGAACCTATGATCATAATCATAGACTGATTATCCTAACTTTTGCCTAATCTAGTTTAGGTCTTGAATAGTTTTTATCACTTATATTTTCACCCTTTGAGGATATGTCTCATACATCCTCATCTAAGTGGCATAATTGAAACACCTCTAGGCTATGAGTGAGCCTAATAATGAGGTGAATCTCTAGATAGGGGTATCTCCCTTGATGTACCACATTGGATGACTACTACACCTATGCTTAGTGGGGGGGAGGGAGAGAGAAAGATAAAATCAAACCTTCCTAAAGGAGGTGATATAAAAAAATAGTTAATGACTACCAACCAGTTGCATGTTACACGTGAAACCAAGGGACTAACTCAATATACACTTTTCCAATCTGCATCTTGTCACATCAATACTACATTATGATGTTGTGATGTATGTTTAAGCTAGGAGGACTAGAAAAGAGGCCTATAATGGAACTATTTGAATACATTAACTCACTCAACCTTGACACATCATAAAACACTTCACATGCCCTATAAGAATAAGCTTTCCAATTGTAGATAGGTGAGAGAATGAGACAACATGCTACAAAAATCATAGTTATCACTAAGTAAGATAAATAATCCAAGTAAAACAAACTATGAATATTCATATAATAGGTAAAAATTTTGATTATTGTTGATCAAATGGTATGAAAAAGAGTAGGGATTTATGATACTCAAGTGGAGCATAGGTTACAAAGGCCAAAATGGCTAGTTCTTATAGAACTTAAGAGAGAGAGAGGAGAAGAGAGAAGTAAAAAGGTCACAAAAAAACTTATAAATATAGTAAAAAGAGTTACATATGCATGGTAATAATATTTTAAGTGAACCATGTAAGGTTAGGCAACACGAATGTCCATGCAAGGTATGGAACTCATGAAAAGTGGCATGAAACTCCTTGTGTCTGCTCAAAAAATTGCCTTCATCATCCACACCTATTTGAACATCCCAAAAATAAATATAGAGAGGTCTGATTATTGTAATTATAGTTAAGTCTTTCAAACATGCTCCTCCATGCATTGGTTGTAGTCTTGGTCATCTAGAATCATCAAAAAATGAGTTATCACTATGTGCACTCAAATAAACTTCTCTTTCACACACCCTACACACTTGGCCTCAAAATTAGCTTCATTTTTACATGAAAATATATATGAGTGAGTGGATTAATCTTGTAAATACTATCCATGGCCTTAGAATACTTAGGCACACCTCAAAAATCCATCCACTCAAAGTTTTTACACTTCTCACCATGATGTTGACTATGCTAGTTTTGACTAGTTGAGATGAATGTATTTATAATCACACTTAATATTTTTTATATAACACGAAATGGACATGAGTATTTATAATAAGTCTATATATTCCTCTCAAAATTGATTACATCTCTTGAAACCTCCTAGAACCTGTATAATGCACAAAATAATCAAAAGAACCCATTTTATACCCTCTTTATATAGATAGGTTAGCACAAAATTTAAGCATCCTTCAACCACTTTCCTTATAATTATAGTCCATTTGGATGCATATCTAGCCTTGTTTTCCCAATTGGGTCCTTTTAAGGGTTTAAAAAGGGTTTTGAGAAATTTTGACCTTTAGTGATGTTTCATAAAGGTCTAACATCCAAATCTCAAATTAATGCCACAAAAGTGATATTCATGACCCTATCTAACTCCTCTAAACTCCCTTGACCTCCATGTAAAACCTTCAAGGATATGTGAACTTCCAAAGTTGCTCCATCAAGTTTGATTCTCCACTTTATATAGGTCTAATGTAGTTCTGAGCTCAAAATGAAATTACTCATGCTTCCTCTATAGAGTGAAATATTTAACACACCTAGAATTAAACTATAATCATGCTCTAATATTATAAGAATAATATCTCATCCTATAAGTTTAAGTGACTTCCCATTTGGCCTTAGGCTTCAACCCTACCTTATAGATCTAACTATAACCCATATGGTCTAAGCCACTATATTGACATTACTCCTCATGTAATTAGTTTTACATTTTTTATTGGGTGTGTTTAAACTCCACACACATTTTTTAAAGGTCCTATAAACATGTAATCCACCCTTCTATCTCTTGATCAAGACTGTAGGGTTTACACCTAAAGGGAGTGCCCTTTATCTAAGAAAAAATAGATGGAACTTCCCATATTTTAACAAACCAAATTAATATTTTATGGAATTATTCAAGTTAAATAAGTGATATATACAAAATTTTATCTCTTTTTTAGGTCATATTACCTACTATCTCTCCCAAAAACCAAAATAGACTTCTCGAAAAAGTAGACTATGTAGGGTTCCAAGATATGTACTATATGTTGCTTGCTCAGGGTCCTATTTATTATTTTTCATATAAATATCCTCCTGAAATCATGGATATCATGGTGTATTTATCTTAGGTATTCTCATTACCTTAAATTTTTACATACTTCTTTATACCCCTTGACTGGTCAAGGTTGAATATGATGCTGACTGTGTTTCCTACCTTAGAGGGGACTCCTGTAGATATTCCTAACTTGTATTTAACTTTGGAACATTGAATTATAGATATTAAAAACTTATTATATAATTGGTAAGTGTTTGGATTCCTTTTTCTCACATTAGGTTATGTTATCATCAAAAGGCTTCACCTTTTTTACTCTTTACATTTTCTCAGTCAAATATAGTCAACTATGTTTAAATAAATAAGACTGTGTATATGAAGATCCTACTTGGGAGAAATTTCAAATAATATTTGGGTATCATGAATTATTAAGAGTTACTTTTTTACCTTTAAAATTTCCCTCATATATTGATTTTCCATGTCTAAGCTTGAGTCATAGACTATGTATTCCTACAGTTAGTTGTATGTGGTCTTTTTAGACCAAGATATGCCTATATGTGTTTATGAGGAAAAAAATATGCATATTAAAATAAATCTTATGATAATTATTCTCATTGATATGTATTTCCTCTTTATAATATATTTTAAGCATGAAATTATAATATAATTTCAACCTTGGGTGCTAAAGTCATCTTACATCTCCAAATCTTATAGGTGTTTCTTAAATTCAATGTATAAGAGGGAAACTTTAGGTATCTCCACTACCAATCTCCATTGATCATATGACCTTAAACTTTTTTAGAGTCTTGGTCCTATATAGGGGATACTAGTAAAACACATTTATAATCTTCAAACCACTTGATAACCATGTTGTAAGATATCCATAAAAAGGCTTGGACCTCTTTTTTCACCCTTTAGGGATTAGATCCCTAAACTCAATTAAATCATCTTTAGAGGTATTTTTTACTTCCTTTTTTTTGACATATCTATTCTAATAAGTTTATAATGATCTATAAAATCACTATGAATCTAATGGATGGTTTTATTATGTTCCATCCTCTTCGTACAAACATTCTCAGACCCCTGCTAAGCTACCTATAGGTGGATATTCCAAAATAATGATAGTAAATATGGTTTGGGTAGTGGAAATGGGTGTTTAGACATTAATTTTATTCCTATACCTTGTTAAAAATTCAAAACAAAACTCTTTCCTTATGGGAAACCTAAATTAAGGTATGTAGCTTCATTTTAGTATTTTGTCCTCCTGTAGGTGCTAATGGATCTGTAAACATGGCATTAAGCATGAAATGTTCCATACACTTAATAAATATACCTTACACATACATTAATTTATTCTCATGGTGTTTATATGAGACCTAAGGGTGATTCAAATCTTCATTCTATCTTTCAAACCCCATTTTCATTGTGATATCCTTCTATAAAGATGCATATAGACATACATTCATGACTACCTAAATGGTAAGTTGTATATGAATGTAATTCCATATAGATTTTTTTGGAAAAAGAGGTTAAAAGGTGAAGGTGACCAATATAACATTTTAAACATGTAAATCAACCCATATTAACCCTCTAAAACCACTATCAAAGAAAGAAGATCATGTAAATGGTGAAAAAAAACTACTTACGACATAGAATGGTGCATTCACTTGAAACCTAAGATGATTTGCATATCCAAACACATTGAAACATGAAATAAATAATGGGTATAACTTTAGGAGGGATTAAAAATTATATATAACCAATATTAGAAAGTGAATTGTATTAAATGATCTAAACAAGAGAAAAAACTATAGGGTCCATAGATTAGCAAGCAGAAAACCACAATCAACTTCATTAGGATGGTTCATAAAGAATTGAAAACCATTATTAAAACTCATATTAAAAAATTGAATATATATATAAGTTTAATTTCAACTCCCAAATTCTTTTTGTTTTTAAAATCTCTAACTATCCATACCAAACATAAACCTATTGATTGGTGTTGTGTGTCTAAAAGGGTGAAGGAGTATAATGGTTTGAACTCAAAATTAACACTTATAGAGAATTTAAAATGTGTAATTGAGATTTTGGAAGGTATATAGACATTTAATGGCCTTCTCTAATGTGTCAACTTCCCTCATGGGCCATATAAGTGCCAAACTCTTCTCTTTTCCCAGGAAAATTGTTCTTTCTTCTAAAGAACCTATCACTTTAAGTTATGAATAGTTGATTTAATGCATAGTACGAAACATGGCACATGAAATCACCATTTTTACAACTTAAAACTTCCAAAGGAGGTTGTACACCCCATTTAATACCCTATTTTGACCCCAAAATGACTCAAAAGGACATAAGGACTAAAGTGACTAATGACCAAGGCTAATATGATATAAAATTCCATAAAATGACTTATAATAAACCTTATGACCAAAAATTAGACCCATTAAAACATCTAAAATTAAAAAAATTGCCTATAGGTGTCCGAATATGACTTATAGGGTCAAATTTAGTCAATAATAGTCTGACTTGTACATTTATTTATTTTGAATTCTATGATGAGGCACTCCTTAACCTATTGTAGACTTTACTTAGATTTTTTTTTAAGAAATAAACTCAAGTTATATTTTATTGATTGACCCTATTAATTTTAATTTATCTATAGCCTCATTAGTAATAATCCTATCTTACCATCTCATCCCACATGTTAGTAAGTACTGCTCAGGATCTGCAAACCCATCATATGTCACTAATTTGATAAAATCTCGTAAAACAGACATATTATAAATTGGTGTGGAATGGATCTAATATTAAAATATTATAATGGGATGTTATTTTCTATGTGATCCTACTTACACACTTCAAATATTTACCTATGCACTAAGAGTTTTAATCTATGCACTCTATTTCTATGTGTTTCTTGCTTTTCTCTACTTGGTTTTTAACAAACCCTATGGCCTTCAAAGCCTTATGAATTGATGTTGTTTAAATTTTATCACCCCAATGATGAACTTGTTTTTAAAATTAACCTTCCCAACTACTATCTACCTATTCTTCTAGTCAAAAACTTCTAATAGAATATAACAAATTGGGCTACGTGGATGTGTGCTCTTCTAGTGAATGATTCTTTTTTGTGATTTATTCTTATTCTAAGCTTGAAGCTATGATTAATCTATGAATTTTTTCTACTTATTTTCACAATACATCATGTCCTTATTTTTATAATACCTATTTTTATTATTGTGCATTACATATATCATCTAACTCATCTACTTATACATTATTCTCACCTTCATCTTCAAACAGATCTTCTTCCTCTCATTCTTTGTCACTTCTATCTTTCTACTGACATTCATATTCTTATTTCATCTTATATTTATTAATCCTTTATTATTCATCTATTTCTTATCATCCATCATGTCTTCCTACTTATTCTTCATCTACCTTACTAATATTCTTTACTGTTCTTGCAACTACATGGGTATTTTTTGTTTACTCCATCTATTATATTATCGCAACTCATGTTCTAACTCTAAACTATTATTTTGAATATTCTTCCCATGTGTCTCCATTTTGGATTTAGGTCCAATCCTCAACTACTCATCTAATCATCATTCACAATTAGGTCACGCACACTCTCATATGTTCAAAGTGACTACTCTATATTGGCTAGAGTAGGCACCATGTCCTTATCCACAACCAACATCTTCATAAGGATAGGTAGTCGTTAATTTTTTTCCCTAAAATTATTATGACAAACAATTCCTTCATAGCTTCAAAACCTATGTATCCTTGTACTTCAAACTCAATTATATATCCATCTACTATAGTAGCAACCCAATGATCTATTGCTCTTTTCTAGTTGGTTTATAATCTCTACAAATAATCTATAGTTTCTTCAGTCTAGAGTATATATTCTTCTATCCTTATGTTAAAAAAATAAAAAACTAACCATGCTAACCTATTAGATATAAATTTAGGTAACTCACACTAGAAAATTTCATAAATATTTCCATAAATTTGCTCTCAAATGATCTCCTGATTGATAAAACAAATCCATTTTTATTCTTCTTCTACAAAATTACATATCTTTTAGTCTAACCATATCTCAATATCTCTTTGTCCCAATAACAATCTTCACATAATTCCCTCCAAAAGGAGTCTTACACATTCTGGAAAACCTTTATTAGTAGAGTTTCCTAAATCATCATAACATGATAAGGATGAGGATAACTATGATATACTTCATGTGAACATAATATTTTATTATATAATGATAGATTAATGGGATGATAAAACCATAGGAAATTTTAATTATCTTGTGTTTTTAAGGAATTAATAACAATCAATATTTCATAAATAGAAAGAATGCATTTGAATTAATTAGAAAAAAGTAATAAAAATATTACATAAAATAATGTAGATAAGGAACATAATAATAAATCACACAAGTAATGATAACCAGATAATCTCCATTGATCCCTAAAAGTAGAACCCTCTTATTTTTACAAACAAAAGTATATATAAACATTTTCAATCTAAGACAATTGATCATCTTATCAAACATGGCACAAAAATTGGATTATATTCATATTTTATCCTATTACAAGTCATGAATATAGGATATAATAAAATTATACAATGACAAAATGAGTACATAAAGCACGAATATAGGACAAATATCCTACACAACCTTACAAACTTTGTTCTTATACCAATAACCCAAGATGGACACATGGAATCTAATGACAAAGGTAATTATTAAATAGGAAGTTGAAAACCATCTCCACATCATAATTTTAGTCATATTTTTAATGGGATATCATGGAAGTATTATGAGTGTGATGTTGAACTAATCTTGGATTTTCACTATTAATACACTATAGTTATTGTTACTGTGTTTTGTAAATGAATAGAATTGAGTATTTGTCATTGACCAATAGTAGTTTTTAGTTATAAATTATGTGTATTTTATGTTATTGTTTTTTTTAAAATGTGCATGACATACCCTTAGATTAGAGGCCTAATACATATGGTTGTGATTTAGCTCACCAAAAACCTTGACCTATGATTCATCTAACTGAACCACCTTCCTATTTGATTCTGTAAGTGTCAAACCCAACTTTGGGCAAATGGAATAAAACATGACACTTTTTGAAGAACTTAAATCTTCCAAATAATTATGAAAGTTATTGAAAAAAATATGTATTCTTACGAGGAATATGGGAGTGTCCTTTTTCTCTTTATACATTTCCATATGAGCATAAATTGGTTTATTAGTTTCTTTCTATTTGGGAGTAGATAATTACTTTAGCAACATGTCCTTTTGGTTATAGATTTGAAGTAATTCAAACATTGTGATGTTGGCCTTAGTTTTTTTTATGTCATAATTTTTTTTATTAATGTTTACTTAGATCTAATATTTTTTCACTCTATGGAGGTGTGGAATAATTCTTGGGCTAATAGGATGTAGTAGGCCCTATAGGGGGAAATAGTTTTTTGTTGGAGTTCTCATCAGGTGGAACTTCAGTGTTATTTAAAGGAGTAGAAGTGGTTAAGAAAATTTTAAATTTACTACTGAACTAATAATTATTTTACATTTGAAATTATTTTAATTTGTTAACCTCATATAGGTTGTTCTCTAGATCATTGTCACTCTCAAACTGAAACTCGTAAGATTCTAAGGCTAGGGTTATTCTAAGGTTACCTTTGCCTTGGTTAGAGATGTTATTAGGTGAGGGGACTAATTCTATATTTTAAATATCCTTTTTAAGATGTTTGAGCCATAAATAAAATCTACACAATCAATTTTAACATTATTCATCATATTGAGTATCCTACACTAGGTAATGAAATTATAAAAGAAATGAAATAATTCAACGAACAAGAAAAGATATTAAAAACCAATAATAATGGAGACAAATTCAAGATTAAAATAATAATATCTAAAAAAACTAGTCTATAATTCAATAATTAATTTCAAAATCAAATATACAACCAGTGCAAGCCTCTAGGAGGAACAAATAAAGAAAATCTAGCCATAAACATTATTTACACATGCAAAAAAATAAATATAATCCACATCTTATATTAATCAGTAATCCATCATTTGATAATAAATTCAAGATTATATTAATTTAAGTCTCTCAAAAAAATTATAGAATAACAATAGAGTAGGAGTTGAGGGAGATAAATTAAACTAAAACATGAAAACAACGTAGAATTTAAAATGAATGATTGACCCAATCTCTTGTGTGGAGAAAAAGCCAACCATTGGAGTGTCAAAATGAAATAATGTATAGTGATGAGGATTAGATGGGGGACATTTTACCTATAAATTTGTTCAACAACCCTCATTAATGTCTTAGATACTTTTATATCCATCCTCTCCCTCTAAATTTTCCACTTTTACTATTCACAAGCCTACACAAGACCAAAAATCGAGTTAGAAATTGAAATTAAAAGAAATGAACAATGAATTAGATACTAAAATGTAAACACATTTTGATTAAAAAATAATATTATCAATTAAATTATAGGGTTAATGGAATGGAGATAAATGAATGGAGCAACGAATGGAACAACAATAGGAAGGAGGAAAATTTTTAAATTTTTCTTTAGAATAAGAGAAGGGATATGGGGATTGGAAGTGGTCTATGGTGCGTGGAAATAAGGATAATGAAAAAGAGAGTGATAAGCTATAGATAAAAGGCATATTAGAATGAGGCCCTAGAATATATAATAAAAAGGGACCCAAATTAGATTCAATTAAGGCTTTGTGGATCTATAAACTTAAAGGGGTGTAGGATAAGAAGATAATACAACCTATAAAACAACATGAAACCATTAAATATGGTAATAGTTTTCATATTAAATTATTTACTTCACTAATTAACATAGTCTCTTCTAAAATTAAATAGGAAATGGAGGGAAATTTTATGGGGGCCATACCCAACATTTATATATTCATATTATGGGCCATGGAAAAATGAAAACCTAAAGAACATTTAGAAATTTTGGAAATGGTGAATGGGTTTTTTATGACAATACTTACCAACCTTAATGACTATTCTCATATTTTAGAATGAGGTCCCTAGTTATTTGTAGTATTGGGACTCTTTCTAAAAAAATGACACCTAGGTTTTGATTTGAAAATAGGAAACATCAACTTAATGCCCATTTGGGTACATCTCCTTGGTCTCCTAGTTGAACTTTGGGAGGAAGACCTACTCATCAACATAACTAAGACATTTAGATATTTGATCACCTTTGATTTATCAGTGAAATATAGATCTAGACTTGTGCATTCTTGTTTTTATGTAAGCACTTTTGTAAATCAAAAACTTCCTTCATTGGTGTTTCTTCATATGCCTTTTAGGGTCTATAACCAGAAAATAGAGTTTGAAAAGTTAGTTATTATTTGTGAAAAATATCATAAGTTGGGACATATATCTAAGGCTTTATCCATATTTAATCAACATAAATCAACTCAGAGCAAACCTTATTTACATATAAAAGGAGGACTATCATTTAAAGAAGTAGAAAAACCTCTAAATCTAAAAGTTACTATATAATAGGAGAAGAATAAATGTAAAACAACACTTTTAGAAGAAGTAATTTATTTAGAAAAGGTAGTTCAGGAAGAAGGAAAGTAGGCTAAAGTAGAAAATGAAAATCATATAGAGGTAATAAACACAAAATAAATAAATTAGTTACATATTTTGATTATTAATTAGATATTGATTCCTCAGGAGGTAGATTCAATAGTCTCAAAAATAGAAGATAAGATGGAGGAATTGTCAACTTGATAATTAAAAAAAACTCCAAATCAATTTGATATCCTAGCACAACTACAGGAGGACCATGAAACATTTCAAAATGTCAATGATTTAAGAAAGAATATTTTTGGGAAAAAATAAAGAACAAAATTTATAAATTGACTGATTGCTTCTTCCCTGAAAGATTCACAAGAGGGGGAGATAGATTCACAATAGATACATTCAACTCCCAAACACAACATCAAAACTAAGTTCCCTTAATATATCACTACTAGAAGAGGGAAGAAAGGACCTACTATCTATATGCCTCCTAAATTTGGGAAATCAACCAAAAGAGAAGTTTTTAAAAAGGTCACAAAGGTGGGAATTGTAAATGGACTTGAGTCCAATTTTATTTATAAGGGACATAACCCTTATACTTTTAGTTAATTATGTCATTATATTATTGGAATATTATTGGAATACATAGATAATATAAACAAAAAGTGTTTAGTTATTCTATAAGAAGTCTAAAACATTCTATTTTAGAAATTCAAGAATATAAAATGGATGAAGCATTCTTTGAGAATCATAAAGATGCATATTGGAAGGATGTTGGAGTTGGTTTTTCTATATTGGTTTTTACATTAGGGGGTCTTATTATGTTCTAGGATAACATTGAATTTTTTGGGGAGATCTTTTTCAAATTATCTAATCACTTGGTGGTTGTTTTCATAGATCTAGTAGATGGTAGGCAAGGGATTTTTTTTAGCATTTATGAAACTAACTTAGTTTATACTCATATAAAAGTTTGGGATGATTTAATATAATTTAGAAATAATTTAAAGTATTTATATTGGATTATGGTTGGATATTTAAACTCTCCCCTTTTTTTAGGGGTTAAAAAGGGAGGAAATAAAAAAAATCATATAGTATGGATGATTTTTCTTCCATCAATGTAGATATTAGTTTGTTATATGTGGAACTAAAAGGTTATAAATACACTAGGAGTAATATTAGGTTGGGAGAAAATCTAATCCAATGTAATCTTGATATAATCTTCATTTCTATAGATTTGTTGGTTCAGAAGGATTTCATGTTAATGTTTCTTCCTCATGTGGGGTTAGATCATAATCCATTGGAATTGAATATAATGGAAAAATATGGTAAATAAAATAGATATCCATTTATAATAGAGCATATGTGGTTCAAAAATTTGAGGATACATTAAAAAGTAATGTAATGGTGGTCTCCAAGTGCAAATGGTACAACCATGTACTAATTGCCTACAAAAAATGAAGAATGCTAAGATTAAAATTAGATAACTAAATAAACCAATATTTTTAAATGTTCTTATTTAGAAAAAAGATCTAAAATATAGAATTTATATGATTGAGTCCGAAATAGAAAGTAATGGGTATGATATAGACACTCAAAATAAGGAAAAATAGTTACTTTATGAGTATCACAATTTTTTCAAGAGAGGAAAGTCTATGGAGAAAAAGATAAAGAAATGTCTGGCTCAAGGAGGGGGATAGGAACACCCATTTTTTAATGTCTACTTTGAAACATAAAACTCATAATTCAATCAAGAATAGATAGAGAAGGAAAAATCACTTTGAATAAATAAATCATTAATTAAGAGAGTGTAAATTTATTCCAAAAAGTGTTTAATAATGAATTCAAAAGAAACATTAGATTTGAACAAGAATTTATGCATGCTATATTATAATTAGAAACCTAAGAACATAATTCAGCTCTTATTACAACCACATATAATGAAGATCTTAAATCTATCAATTACGAAATGAATCTCAATAAATATCTAGGTCCAGATGGATTTTCAATAGACTTTTTATAAGTTATAGGATAACATTGGATATGATGTGGCAGATGTGGTTAATGAATTGATTTATTTTTCTCAAATGTTAAAATAATTCAATTACACCTTTCTTATTTTGAATCCTAAAAAGGAAGGACTGTTAATTTTTATGACTTCCACCTAATTAGATTGTGTAATTCCATTTATAATATCATTAATAATTTGTTCTCTTTAATATTATAGTTGTGTTATTGTTTTTGGGAAACTAGTGTTTAGTTCCTAAACAATAAAGGGTCTGGAATAAGTAGGAAAGTCTGATTTAATATGATAAAATACAAATTTTGTAGAATTAATTATGTAAGAGAAAGAAATAACTTATTTGAGAAAAATGGGCTAATATGACTATTGTAGAAGTTGAAAACTGAGCGATCAAGCTAGGAAGATGTCTGAAACCTAAATTTGACTTTCATTCGATAAAAGGATAGGAGAGCCAAAAATAAGACTTGGTGTCTAGCACTATAGTCCAGTTCTTGACACTATTATTCAAATTGGTCATAGATGTCTAATATTTTTGGGTTTTTTTTTCGTCCCTGTGTTGATCTACCTATGAAATTTTAGACCTTGAGTATCAATTAATCTCCTTGTAGATCTGATTCAATAATCAAACCCTAAGTCTATCTACACACATGAAGCAAAAAATACATTAAAAGCAAAAGTTGTGAAAAAATAGGTTATGGGAAGAATTATCACACAATCTATAACCCCTATTGTCATGATCATTGCCTACATTAACTCTCAAGCTAGGGTCTCAGATCAAATGTAGTTCTCCGTTAGTGAATGTGCATAATCAATATGCATGATAGATGCAAGATTGAATTTTATCCTAGGCCCTTCCTTCATCAAGCATGCAAGTCTATGTGTGATTTAGAATTCTAAGATATACTATTGACTCATTTATACTATGTAATGTGCCAAAGTAGTAAGTTCTAGATATAAAATGCCTTGTGTAGTCCTTTATATAGGAGACTCTTTATTTAAAATTAGGAGACTTTATTCTCATTTGGCTGACATTAGAAAACTTAAGAATGAATCTAAGAAATGGGTTAGGACTCATTAATTGATGGAAACTAATAATTAGAGCTCAAAATGAGCTTAGAGAGGAACACTAGAAATAGGACACCCTAGGGTCAAGTGATGTAGTCCAATCCCATCTCTCTTATCCTATAGGCTAGTGACCTAGGGGATGGAATAAGCATGGGAAATCTAACCTGGCTAAGGTGGAATGTTCATTTGAAATGCTCATGATGACTATAAATAGGAAAAAAGTTATTCAAGCATGAAACAAGACCAAGATGAATAAAATAAAAGATATGGATAAATGTGAACAAAGCTCATATTCTCTAGTTAGAGTCTCATATGAAAAGACTATGAAAAAACATGATATCTGTGGTTGCTTGACCAATTTAGGTTTTATAAAATTTCCCCCATTTTAATCTAGTAATGTAATGAAATTAAGTACTACATTAAAATAAAGAAAAAAATGCATACCTAAACCTACCTACATGGAGATGAATGTACTACAAACATGTCCAACTCACACCCTATCTAGGGAAGTGGATAGAGATCCAAATAGTTCTTGAAGAAAGAAAGAATACCTAAAATAGATGCCCCTATATTGGACTTGAATGTGGAATCCATGTAACATGGGGAAGGAGGGTAATGCTTTCCCCATATGCTAAATATGCCTAAAATGAGAAATGCTCAAAGGCCAAAAACCAATGTTTACCCTTTATCCCACATAAACTCATGTAATATAGAATTTGTGTAAAGAATTTTTATACTGTGAAGAGCAAAATATATTATGCCCCTACTTTGAATAATGTAAACTAGAATTGAGAAGTGCTTAGAGGCCCAAAACTAATGTTTACCCTCTATCCTGCATAAACTCATTTAGTCTGAGTTTGGTTAATGCTATGGACCAACCACTAAAGACAATCGTACAGTCCAACCTAGTGGCAACTTGGGTACAATTGGGTGTAATATGAAACTTGATTAAATATACAAGAAGAGAATGGCATGTCTTTCCATTCCAATCTATATAATTTTAGATGGTGAAGAACATGAACATCTGTGCCATGCCCCCAAATTTGGTATCTGAGTGATGCATATGTATAATATAGTAATTTGTATAACCACATATGATATGACCTATCGTGTCATGCTCTATGTGCCAAAATTGAGATCAAAACATTATGCTCTACACTATGTATATAATCTATTATCTAGTCTTGTAAATATATCATGTTATATGAAGATGTACGTGTGAGATGTGTAGTAATGTACATACCCCTAAATCTAATATCTAAATCTAAATATGCATCTGTATCTATATCAAAATCACCATGAATCCATTTAATTTGAACCACTATATCTAAATAGTTTATGTATTTGTAAGCTAAAATCATTATGGATCCATATGATCTGAATCACTATATCTAAATAGTCTATGTATCTATAAAATAAAGGTATATCCCCCTAAATGTCTTAAGTAATGCTGAGTGACCCATGTAATTTGAATCCCTATATATTTGAGTTGATTCTAATAATCTAAATATTGGAGGTGCAATAACCATGGTGTATCCACCTATGAGAGTGGATGGGCATGTTGGGTAAGTGTAGGAATATAATAATAGGAATGATGCCCAACATGCCCATCAAATAAGACTAAGTTTTAAAATACATAATAACTATATCAAATACAATCAATCATGAATGGGCATCATGCCCTCACTCTTAGTCTCACTCTCTCTTCCAGTACTAGTCCCATAATCCACTCTACCTTACACCTCCTTGAGCTCTTAAATGCCTGTTACAATGACTCTCTCACTCCAATATCTAAACATGTTCCTCATGTAAGTATGTAATCACTAATAAATATTAGTGTACTCATCCATGATCTTCATATTAATA
Organism: Torreya grandis; assembly: GCA_037957365.1. NCBI lineage: Eukaryota > Viridiplantae > Streptophyta > Pinopsida > Cupressales > Taxaceae > Torreya > Torreya grandis. The sequence continues at coordinate 146,033 of JARHVA010003563.1, read as the reverse complement.
GAACCATAATTATTTGAAGGCTATGTGTGTGTGTGTGTGTGTGTGTGTGTGTGTGTGTTGGTTTGATTTTAGATTCATGCATACTATGTTATAGATTTTGGAATGGATTGATTTAGGAGTAGTTGATCTAGTATTGATGTTGAGGTTTTTGCATATATTTGGTAAAATGGTACTTGGGATATGTGATTTCAATATTTGTGATAATTATAGGTGTGATGTTAGAATTGATTTGTAATCATATACAAGCAAATATTTGTTGATTTTTGTAATTGGTAAATTGTTTGGATAAAATGAGTTGGTTTAATGTTGGTAAAATATGATTTGGTAAGATCTAGATTTTGATAAGCTAGTTTTGGCTATGGATAGTTATTGGGAATTAGGAATGTTAGTTTTTAGTATATGGGGATGTAAGATATCACATTTTTCATGTTACTTCCCTGAGAGTGGCTCAAGAATACAAAGGCTAGCTAGACCTTTGGATCCATCATTATCATGCTAAGTGAAGCTATGAACTGATGCTAGTATGAATGTGTGTCATATCACTCTATGTTATATCACTATCTGGACCGTAATGGCCAACTAAAAATGTACCCATACTACTCATTTTATGTAGGAATATATGCTTTGTATATGATACTATTTGTTGTGTAATAAGTATAATTAGACGTGGAGACTACAAAATGTAACTATATTGGTCATGAAATTAAAATTGTGTGCTATGAAGAAGTCTCATATATCCATAATAATATACCATGTGGCCTCTACTATGATGTATATTATTAAGCCATAGATTGAGATGGAGCTAAAAATTTTGATAGGGGCTTGTTTAATCTCAATCATAGCATGTTGCTAAGTGAAATAGGTCCTTGAAAATATGGCCATAGTGAATATTTCTTAAGAGCAATAATCTGTGATGTGGGTTCATTTAATCTTAACTGTTGTGGATTGTTACATGAGATAGGACCAATAAAATCTAGTTGTAGTGAATATTTCTCTAGATCAGTACTATGTTGTGGTGCTTATGACTCTAGTAGATATGTATATAGAACTACACTATGTACTCCTTTAATTACATTGCTATATGTAGGTTGTTCTCATTGGACTAGTTTTCAAACCTTATAAATAGATGGAATAGGAGATATCCTATGAGGCTCTGTCCTAGAACCTACACTTTTCTCACAATAAGTGATCGATGATTCTTATAAAATAATGTCCTAGGATGACTTAGTCATGGATGAATGATGATTATGATTCCATGATGGAGGAGATCTTAGTGCCCCTATGTGAGTCCTATGATGCCATTATCAACACATCTATGAATTCAATCTCTGAGTCCATAATGATCATTATCTCAGTGTCCATGAATATGATGATAGTTATAAAAGGGCTGATCTAGTTGTCTATGTAAGAGATATGGATCTAGTCGATGAGTAGAATGTAATGTGATTAACCTCCTATCTAGTAGTGTGAATAATATGATAGATGGGATATCCTACTTGGAATCAAAATGTAATGGTGGCTTGATGTTTTTTTTATAGTGCATATTATAGGTTGTACTTTGGAGACTAGCTTTTTATTCTTAACTAGTTACTTTTTAAGTTATAGTATCATATCTTGTTTAAGACATGGTGGATGTTGTGTGGTAAGATCTATAAATGTAGATACTATTGTGAAATATAGATTAATCCAATCAAGTGAATCTACCTCAATTAATCCCAATTTATTTTCCAAAGCTAGAACTATATAACATAATTTTCTAAAAGAAGACTCTATCTGGTATAATAGATGCTCAAGGATAGGTCTGAGAATCCCCTTAATAAAAATATGTTGAATCTCTAAATCTATTGTTTTGTATATTAGTCTTAGCATGTGAGTCTTGAATCATATGATATACTCACTAACTGGCTTTGAAGTATTCTAATGTAATGTGGAACATTTCTCATATGTACCACAAGGTCTCATATTTGCTATGTAATATCTGATAAATGCCTTCTCTAAGTCATCATATGTGTGTAAGGATCCCATGAGGAGTAGATGAAAGAACCAATTATGTGATGCCCCACTAATTTCTAATAGAACAAATTTAGTAGAATAAAAGGACTTACATGAGATAGAAAAGCTTTCTAAAAGGCTTGAAGGTGTATGAATGGATCTCTAATTCCAACAAAGTGAGGTAATGATGGTATCTATAAATGCTTAGGTAATGAAGATTTTATGAATGTCTTTGGAAGAGGGTTACCATGTAAATCATTAGCATCCATAAAAAACTTATAATCCTTTTTTCTAAGGTGATGAGATGTACTTGGTGTTGTAATTCACCAACCACATGCATTAAAGAGATAATTTCCTGTGATGGTACATTAACATCTTGAAGTGGTTCATTTAATCATTAAATTTGATTTTTAGTTTTAGCCATGGGAATGATACATTTATGAATTAGATCATAAAGAGGGGGCGTTCTCAATTGAACCTTAGGAGTAATGGTAACTTGGACCTTACTAGAGGGATGTGAGCTACCATTCTTATTAGGTGAAGAGTGAAGAATAGGTTCTACTGTAGTGAGGGGTGGCTTGGGAGATTCATTTTTATCTTTAATTTTTAGTGAATCACATTATAATTGAGTAGAATATGTGATTTTATCATTAACATGTGCATTATTTTTAATAAACTAATGCATAGAAGTAGAAACAACATATAGTATTACATTATGTTTGAGAGGAGTAAGAGAAGAGTTAGAAACATGAGATGCATTTTCTTATTCACTATGTGCATAATGATAATCATTGTTCCATGAATTATCATAATTGAAATATTGTTCATAATCACTCTCATTTTCATTTTCATTGGCATGTTCACTATAATACTCATTATCATTTCCATCATTGTTAGGGAGAGGTGTAAGAGAAGAATTTAATTCCTTTCGAATGTGCAATAGATTATCATTTGAAATTGGAATATCATGTGCATCTATGTTATCTGTGGGTGGAATACATGAATTATTTTCATGATAATTAAGAGAAAGAGAGTTATCATTTAGATCTTATTTTGATAAAGTAGAGTTAATAACATGTGATGTATGAATTGAACTATGCATTGGCAATTTGATTCTCTTGCATTTATATTTTTGTAATTTTAATAAGATATATATATATATATATATATATTAGGTTCATATGGAAGAAAATTATCACCAATAAGATGTTCACTTGTAAGTGCATGACTAATTTATTCATTTGGTGCATTGTGCATAGGAGAATGAGTAGAAAAGTATCTTTCCCATTTAACAAAATTATTTTCATTAGAAGAGGGCATAAAAGAGATAGGTTTGAGAGAATAATATACCTCTACTTGTACTTAACTATCAATATCATTTATATCATCATATTCCTCATTACAACAATAGTAACTATGTTCATTGTAAATGAAATCATTTTTCATATTTTTAGTTAAAGTGAAATTTTGCAAATTTGCCATTCATTATCATAATTATGATAAAATTTTAGAAATTTATATATGGGATGAGAGGGAAGAAGTGCCTTATTGGCCATTTTATTTCTTTCACCAAAGATAATGTGCAAAATTAATATTAAGCAAATAAATGCAATAATAACTACTAACATAGATATTTTGAAAAACTATCCAATTGATTTGCAAAAAATTGGAAAATATTTTTCTAAAAATTTCAAGGATGGGTTGAGGTTTGAGGACCTAGTTTAGGAATCTAGGGTTTACGGATAAGGTTTTAGAAATTTTGAAAATTATGAAATAATTTAAATTCTAAAAATAATTTTGAATAAGATAAATGCACAAAAATTTATATAAAATATATAAATTTGAAATTAAATTTTTGCACAAAATAACTACTAATATTGAGATTTTGAAAATATTTTTGACACTCCAAACAATTTAAAAAAATTCCAAAATATTTTTCTAAAAATTATAAGGGAAAGAGGCTTATGGTTTGAGGATTTAGTTTGGAAATCTAGGTTTTGAGCTAGGGTTTTGGAATTTTTGAAAATATTACAATAATTTAAATTATAAAAATTGTTTTAAATAGGATAAATGCATAAAAATTTATTAAAAAAATCAGAAATTTGAATTTTAATTTTTGCATAAAATATGAAGGAAAAACCCTAAGGGTACCTAGGGTTTTAGATTTGTTTAAAGTAAGTAAAGTTTACCAAATATTTTATTATTTTTGGGAAAATAGTGTTTAGTTCCTATACAATAAAGGGCCTAGCATAATTAGGAAAGTTTGATTTAATATGATAAAATATGAATTTTGGATAATTAATTACATAGGAGAAGGAAATAACTTATTTGGGAAAAATAGTCTAATATGACTATTAAAAAAGATAAATATTAAGTTGCAAGGCTAAGAAGATGTCTAAAACCTAAATCTAACTTTCATTTAGTAAAAGGATAGGATCACCAAAAATAGGACACCCTAGTGTCCAGTATTATAGTCTAGTTCCTATTGCTATTATCTAAACTAGTCATAGAGGTCTAAACTTTTTGTGTTTTATTCATTGTCACTGTATTGATCCACCTATAAAATTTTAGACATTGAATGTTGATGGATATTCTTGTAGATTTGATTGAATATTCAAACCCTAAGTCTATCTACACACATGAAGAAACAAATACATTAAAAGAGAAAGGGGGAAAATGGGTTAGGGGAAGAATTATTTCATGATCTAAAACCCATGTGGTCCTGATCACTACCTACATTAACCCTTAACCTAGGGTTTTATATCAAATTTAGTTCTTCCTTAGGGAATGCACATAATCAATGCGCATAGTAGATGCAAGAATGAACTTTCACCTACACCCTTCCTACTCTATGTGTGATGCAGAATGTTGAACTATACTATTGACTTATTTTTATTATGCAATGTGCCAAAGTATTAAGTGCTAGATATAAAATACCTTATGTAGTATTTTATATAGGAGACTCTTTATTTCAAATTTAGGAGCTTTTATTTTCATTTTATCGACATTATAAAACTTAAAGACAAATCTAAGAAAGGGATTGGGACTCATTAAGTGAGGGAAACTAACTGTTAGAGCTCAAAATGACCTTGGATAAGAGTGATAGAAATGGGACACCCTATGGTCCAACACTATAGTCTAATCTTAATTCTCCTATCCTATAGGCTAGGGACCTAGGGGGATGTAATAAGCATGGAAAATATAACTTAGATAAGGTGGAATGACCATTTGAAAGGCTCAATATGAATAATAATAACAAAAAATGTGACTCAAGCATGAAACAAGACCAAGATGAGTAAAATGAAAGACATGGCTAAATATGAACAAAGTTCATATTCTCTAGTCAGAGTCTCTTATGAAAGGACTATGAAAAGACATGATATGTGTGGTTGCTTGCCCAATTTAGGGTGTATACAATAACCAATTATGGAAGATAATATTAAGGCTCATTAAGGAGGTTTTGTCCCTAGTAGATAAATAAAAAATGAGATCATTATTTTTCATGAATCTATGCACTCTATGGATAAAATACAAAGGGTTAGAATGGTGATAAAATTAAACATGGCTAAGGTTTATGACATATTAGATTGGAGATTTTTACATAGAGTCATGAGGAAATTTGTTTTCCAAGATAAGTTCATGAAAATCATAAAGTCTTGCATCTCTACATGCATTTTTTTTCATAAATAATATGGCACAAGGTTTTTTCAAAAGTTTTAAAAGATTGAAGTAAGGGGATCCATTATCCCCTTTCATTTTCATCATTATGAATGAATTTTTGAGTATGTTTCTTTCAAATGTTGTGATAATTAGAGAGCTAAAAGGTTTTAAACTAGTTAGGAATGTGGATATGATATCCCATCAATAATTTGATGATGATACCATTATTTTAGTAGAGACATCCATTAAGGAATCTAATGTTTGAAATCAAGATTTAATTATGTATAAACAAGCTTCTAATCAAAAAGTTAATTTTGATAAAATTTCAATTTTTTTTTTCAATATGAATTTGAGAAGGGAAACCAAAATTTCTCAAATATTGGGTTTCTAAATCAATCAAACTCATTTCTCCTATCTAGGCATGCCTCTATTTAACAACATCTCCCTCTTACATCTTGGAATCCTCTGGTAGAAAGATTCCAAATAAATATAGATAGATGGAAAGGGAAACATCTATCTTAGTCAAGAAAATATTGTCTTATACAAAGAGTTTTTCAAAGTCTTTTGGTATATATTCATTCTCTTTTTAATCTACCTAAATTAATAGAGGAAAAGCTTAATATAATCTAAAGGAAATCATTAGGGACAATTATAGAAGAGAGAAAATAGAATCCATTTGATGGCTTGGGAAAAAGTTTGCATGGATAAAATCAAAGGAGGTTTAGGCATTCAAAGATTAGATTGGATGAACAAATCACTTATCTCCAAATTTGTTTGAATATTTTTCAAAATAAATATAATTTGGGCTACTATTTTAAGATTTAAATACCTAGATGGTTGAAATCCTATGTGTATTTTTGAAGATGAATTTTTTTTGGGGGTCCCACTTCTAGAATTTTATAAATTCTAAGAAATATTTTATTTTCTCAAGTTCTAAATGGAAAATGGGTAATGGTATACATGTTAATTTCTAAAAATATGATTGTATTTTAGACCAATCTCTAAAATTTATATAATCATGGCATCACATTCAAAACAAATATGGTAGTAAGGTAAAAGATTATTATCATATTATGAAAGGTACTAGAAGTTAGAAAATGTTGAGAATTGATAATTTAGATTAGGAAGATAATACTATTTTTCTAACCTAGATAATTTTTGAGAACACATCATTTATGGAAAACAAATAATGAAGATCAGTTGATTTGGAAATAATCTATTGATGTACATTATCAAGTTAAAATTAGGTATAATTTTATGGATAATCTTCTAAAAAATCATGTGAACTAGAATAGATTATGGGACAAGTACATGATCCCCAAAGTTAAATTTTTTATGGATGGTTATTTAGAATAAAGTTTTGTATGTGGATAATTTAATGAAAAGACTTTTCATATTGATCAAAAGGTGCCCTTTATGTGAAAATGATAATGAAACAATTTTTCATCTACTAGCTGATTATCCATTTGCTAATGAGGTTTTGAGATTCTTCTTTAACAAATTTAATGTTTTTTGGGTATTTGGTAGTTCTATGATTGACTTATGGTAGTCTTGGGAATGTCCTCTCCAAAACAAGTTTCTAAAGAAAATTTGAAGGCTCACATTTCTTCATATCATTTGGGGAATATAGGGTCAAATAAATAATAAAAATTTTAGGAATAGAAAGTACATAAGTATGACAATATCTAATAATTTTTTTCGAGCTATTGTGGAATAGTTTAAGGTTATGTCTAGTGGAAAAGGTAAAAGCTTGCAATTTTTTTAAAAACCACCATCTTTAAATGGATAATTTATTTTATATTAATTGGTGAAAGTGATATTAGAGATCAAACTAGAAAGAGGACTAAATGGAAACCTCTACCTATTAGATGGCTAAATATCAATTTTGATGGGGCCTCCAAGGGGAATCTAGGACCCTCAAGAGGAGGAAGGATTTTGAGAGATCACCAAGGGAGGATTTTTTGCTACTTATGATGATGATATGGGGAGAAAAATGAATAATTGAAAATAAACTCTTGTATCCCTTTGGGGTTTAAAATTGGCTAAATAATTGGTTACTCAACATATCATCATTAAGGGAGACACAATGAATATAATAAATTTTCTTTCTAAGAGAAACATAGTGAGTTAGAGTATTGAACAAGTGGTGGATGAGTTTGTACCTATTTTATAATATTGGAAAGAGATTTTCTATCAACACATCTATCTTGAATGTAACAAGGTTGATGATTGGTTTTCCAATAGGGGTATTAATTCTTTTGATTTTATTAGTTGGACTATGAAAGAAGAATTACCTTAGGATATTTTTTAGAGGATTTATGAGGAAGTTCATATTTATTATGTTTAAAATGGTTGATAATGTGGGGGTCTTCTCTACTTGTAAAAATAAAGTTCATTGAAACTTTATGGCTAATTGTCTTTTAATTTTTAATTTTTTATGTAATGTTATTCCACTTTTCCTCTTCAAAGTTCATAGACATAAGTTTCAAGATTCACTATGAAGAATAAAGTGTCATTTGAATAATCTTCAAGATTGGAAGCACATCAATAATCAATTTTAGTGTTATAACACAAGAAACTAAAGGAGAATTGTCATTTTGAATTTGGGAGGTCGAAAAAACACTATTTTAGGTCAAAGAGATACAATAAGATCATCTTGTCCTTCATGGGGCTCCCTAAAAGAAAAAAAACCAAAGATGCTAGATGAGGTGAAAAATAATGAAAACATTTTGGATATCCTCTAAATAGGAGGAATGGCAAATTTTATATAGATAATATAAGTTCATGATAAAAATGTCTTGACCTTATTTAATGACTCTTGGGATAATAGAATATTAAACATCAATGGCGTATTGCTTGACATCTCTGAAGAATTTATCTCTCACATCATAAGACTAGAGATGGAGGTGAAAAAAGAGAATAAAATGGGCATAGATTACAAGGAGGAAAACAAATTTCTTTTGGAAAGAGAAACTTTGAAGGTGTTGTGCAATGGTTTTGATAGTGAATCCCTATTCAAACCATATGGATATGTCACTTTCCATATCAAGAAGTATATCACTTTGAAAGTTAGGTTTAATGTTGTGCAATAGTCTCTATTTATCTTTTTTAGTTACTTTAATCATGATATACCGTTGTGTTTACCTTAATACATTCTATTCTCTATACAAACCTCCATTTACAAGGTTAAAAGGGGAAAATTCATGATTCCAAAGCATGAATGAGTGATTTTACTCATTTATAAATATTTCAATGGTATGAATCAATTACCCTTGAACTTCAAAAACCCCACAAAGGTAAATATGAAGTTAGGAAAGTTTAGAAGATTTGACTTAATTATTTAGAAATTAATACTTATAAGGATAAAGAATAGAGTACCACTAAAAAATCAACAAAATATTAAGGTTTAGGTATTAAGAACCATATAATAAGTGTTGTTAAATACCCTCTTACTAATAGACATAAGGTTTCAAACACTAGAAAAAATGGGCTTTTAATTGGGCAATCTATCATGGTTGAGGATGCGACTAGAGATAAGGAAGAGACCAACACACAAAAGGTGTCTAAGAGGAAGAAAAAAAATTCTACAATTGATAAAGCTAACAAGGGCAAGAGGAAATTGAAGGATTGATCTAAGGAGAAAGAGTTGTAAGAGCTATAAACCCAATCCCATGATCCAAATGAAAATTTCAATGCCATGGCTAACTCTCTCAAAGGTAATCAAAATACTAATAAAATTGAAGAATAATTAGACTTGTAAAAGTTGATAATGAGGTAGTTTATGAGGGAATTGTCTCAGTTCAAAGGAAAAGTGAAAATGATTCAATAGGAAAATGATGGATTATTATACAAAGATGTTGATAATGATCACATTATTCAAATTCAGAGGCTCAAAGATAGGGTTCGTGACCTAGAATGTGAAAAAAATGACATTGGTTATTTGGTTAATTTTAGTAATGCAGCCATGCATGAAAGAATTCATAATGTGGAGAATTTAATAGATCACATGGTGTAATTTTTTGATATGAGGACTCTTATAAAGGCAATGGAAAGCATATTCAATACAATCAATGATATAAATACATAGATAAGTGAAAAATAATTATTCAAATTGACTCAAACCTAAAATGCATGAAAAGATATTGGGAGGATGTTTCAAGAAACTTGTACATGTAGATGTATTTTTGTTCCTTTTTAGATAATTTTTATTTTTGGTGTTTATTAAGCTATTTTGGGCCTATATTTTTCTAGGTTTTTTAGTTTTTATTGTGACTATTTTTTATATTTCTCTTAGGGCTTTCTTAGTCCTTATGTTCTCTTTTTGGTTGTACTCTTTCTAGGGTTTGTGCTCCCTAGTTAAAAAAATACCTACCTTTAACCTTAATAAAAAATGAAACATTTTTTACACATGTATAATTATGAAAAATTGAAGTTATTGGTATGTCTATGATGAAGTCACAATTTTTAAAAAATAAATGGATTCAATTTTTGCCTCCTAGATCAAACACTATTATCGAAAAACATGCATACATACCTATTTGGGTTTTTTAAGGCATCAAGTTTACATTTTATCATTATTTGTCATGTTTTTAAATCCATTTGTTAATTAGGATTTTAACCCCCAATTAGCATTGGCATGTCTTTTTCTATGTTTATAGACTTAGTCGAGTCAATTTTACTAATTAGTATTAGGTGATATTGGTAATATTTCTAAATTATATTGCATGGGTATGGGGTAGACATAATCAGGGTCTTAACACCTAAAATAGTCTATTAGTGTTTTTGAATGTTTTGGCACATTATAGGTGAGGTTTAAGGAATCAAAATCCTAAATCATTATTCATTAAGGATCTGAGGGTTAAAAACCATGAAGGCACCTAGCTAGGGAATTGAGGGGTTAAAACCCCACAATATTCTCAATGGGAGATTAGATGGGAAAAAGTTTTATTAAAATAGATTGGGAACTTAGCCCATGCCCTCATGCCCCAATAAAGACCAAAGTAAGGTTTTAATCCCTATTTATGTCTACAAGGATCATTTGAGGTTCCCTAAGACCTAATTAGAGATAAAATATTGACTACCATGGACCTAATCCCCACCCATTGACCAAAGACATCATTGGGAAATTTTTCCCAAACAACACTAGAATGGCATCCCAAAATACTCATCTTCTAATAGATATTTAAATCTCAGATGCAAGTAAGTCTTCTCCTTAAGACCACTAATGAAATAATTGAAGAATAAACTCCAAATAAAAAATAAATTCAGCTCAACCCCTGGGAAAATACCTAATTAGGACTATAAGTTTGATTACAACTACTTGAGAACAAAAATAACCTTAATACCTAATTGATACTCAAAGTTTTGATTAGGTCTAAAAGATTTAGATATTTTTAAAATAAGGATAGAGAACATTTATATTAGGTATACCTGATTAGGGTTTTGAAACTCGATTAGGTCTAAAAACTTATAAAATTTTGAGTCATCTATAGTTAGTTCTATTTAGAGACCTTGGTAACTTCTTCACTGAACTAAGCAAGATTCTACAAGAACAAAATAAGGATCTAGGAGTTGTTTCTATAAGAAGGTCAAAACATAAAACTTGCTCAAATGAGACTGATGAAGATGGAGTAATTTTTAAAGGATGAAATGGCATGAAAACCCCAAATGACCCATAAAACAATTTGAGAGAGCAGTACAAGCTAGATAATGTTTGTTTTAGAGACCTAACACATTAAAGGAAATTTGGGTTTAAAAAGGGCTTTGTAATAAATCTAAAAAAAAAATTCTTACTTTATCAAATATATTAATTGAAATAAAAAATAATTCACTTAACCATATGAGTTAAGTGGGTCCATTCGCCCATTCAAAATGTCTAAAAATAATTAAGTTAATTATTTTTTTTTCTTTTTTCTTATCTTGATAATTTTTAGAAAGACTCTGATTAATTAGTTTTTATCTTTTTTCTTGTCTTAATATTTTTTATATTATCTTATTTTTATTTTTTTCATTCATTTTTATATTATGTTAGTTTTATTTTTTCATATGGTGCTAATATCTATTAATTCCTTTGGTGCTCTCATCTCTTCTTTTGCAAGTAATCATGTTAGAATCTTGGATTCTTGGAAATGTAGGTCTATAATAGTTTATATGTGAAATTTTTAGCTCCTCCTTCCAATTCCATTATAAAATGTTATATTTTATGAAACATTTTATGTATATTTATGTAGGTGCACAAAACATTCTATGTATATTTATGTAGGTGCATATAAAATTATTGAATTTTGTCCTTTATATAAATTTCATTTATCTGCAATAGGGAATCATTATGTCTATATCATTATTATCTCAAGGATTTTATGGTATGTAAGGGCCTTCATTACTATAAAATATACAAGGTCATTTCTAGCTTTAACGACTTCATAATTCTATGATCATCCTTTATTGGATGTTCAACCTTTTGTTATTTTACTCTCTTTATTTTTCACTCTTCATATGCCCTTTGTAGATCTATAATAATGGAAAAAAGTTGGAAACATTGATGAATCAAGGGTAATAAGTTACAATTAATAAAATTTTAGGAGGGTAAGAACAAATAGTAAGGTTATCTTGAAATATTTTAATGAGTCAAGTCAATATCCATTTCCATGTGAATTGACAATAGATTTGATTAATTATTAATGAATTTAATTATTGATGAATGGTATTCCCATTCATTGGATAGATCAAAAAATTAATGAAGACATAAAGTTATTTGATATGCACGAGATGGATAATTTATGGATATGAAGCCAAAATCCATAATCGTTGACAAAATCAACCCAGCATGAGATAAAATGTGAGATTTGGAATCGAGTGATGGATATTCATAAGAGCAAAATTGAATGTGGAATTCATATATTTTAGTTATGTGATGAAACTTAAATTATACCTTATTATTTTTAATTATTATAATAAACATTCAATATATAACAACCTTAATGGTAGAAAAAACTCATCTTTTATTTATTTAAATCTACTAGCTTGGAACATTGACCTTCTTGGTTTCATTTAAGAATGAACAATATTCAATATTACAACATTTACTCTTCCATATGATCATCACACCAACACCAAAATTTTAAATGATATAAAAATATCACCAAGGTTCTCCAATTATCCATAAAAGATTCTCAATTTGTTTATAAACCAACAAAACCTTATACAAGTACCTAAACAAAACAAATGAATATTTTAATTTCATTCCACACTTACAATTCTTCCAACTAGATTTTTAATTCCTGATCATAAAATTGATCAACAATCATATGATTTATTACAAAAGGTCTTGGAGACTCTCCAAGGTTACATGTCTCCAAAGGACTTCTCAATGCATCATTTCTTTATTAGGTTTGAAATATAATTTATGATTCATTATTATGATCCTTTCATTATTCTTTTATAAAAAAACAACTTTTTAAGAGATGTAAAATTTGATTCTTCACAAAACTCTATGCAAACTATTAACCAAGCCTTTAGGGATATAAATGTATTACAATTTTTTTTATCATGGTTTATCTTTCCATGAAAACACCTATTTTATCCCTCTAATCATTGTTTATCCTTTCCAAAAAATTACATCAACTTTAAATGTTCTTAACAAACTTAGTTGGATTTCTTATCATGCAATGTTTCAATCTATGGACTAGTGAGCAAAGGAGGCCTAATTTATTTTTAATATATGATTTACAAAAGTTATGAATTTACTAATAATATTAAAATATTTACCCATAATAAAACATGTTTTTTAACACAAAATAATTTATATTACTCTTTTATGAACTTTTCGCTATTTAAAATTGGACTACACAATGTTTAAATCTCAATATTTTATCAATACATAACCTGAGTTTTGGTGATATCTTCCCTGATACTAATCCAATTAACATAAAATTGGATTCATTATATTCATAACATCCAAATGACTCAATTTTACAAGTTTTAAAATGTTTTCTTGGTTCAATCTTTAAATATGACCAATTTACCATTCATGGCCTAGTTCTAAAATTTTAAATCATGTTTGTGTTTTTTTTATATTAGTCCTTAAGGGACAAAATATGGATATATCCAAGATAAAAATACCTCTAAATAATTTTTTATTATCTTATAAAAATTCCATACTAATATATCTCTCTTTTATAATGTCATTCACTAAGTCCCATGCATTAAAAAATATGTAAGATTTCCTTTTATGGTAGTTTGTACATAAAAAATCGTGCTTTATAAAACCTAAGAGTTTAAAAAGAGGATTAGTTCCAATTTTAATTCCTATACATGAATTATTTATATTCATATAACACATATAATATAATATATTACCTAGATAATAATTTTCTAGACTTGATATTCACAAAATTATGTAAAATCATACCTCTTCTAGATGGTATTATTCATTGTTTTGACTACAAACTTTTGTCATCAGATAACACATTAAAAATCATGAAATTAATTCAATAAAAAAAATTAATTCATACACTTATATATGTATCATATAAATATTACAATACCAATTAGAAATAAAGTTCCTTTCTCTCTCTCTCTCTCTCTCTCTCTCTCTCTCTCTCTCTCTCTCTCTCTCTCTCTCTCTCTCTCTCTCTCTCTCTCTCTCTCTCTCTCTCTCTCTCTCTCTCTCTCTCTCTCTCTCTCTCTCTCTGTGTGTGTCTGTGTGTGTGTGTGTGTGTGTGTGTGTGTGTGTGTGTGTGTGTGTGTGTGTGTGTGTGTGTGTGTGTGTGTGTGTGTGTGTGTGTGTCTATGTCTGTGTGTGTGTTATTTTTTTACAAGATATATTGAATTAGAGGTTTATCACTACTTCCCTATTTATTCTTACATACTCTCTATCTTTTTATTTCCTTTATTTATGATGAATCATAATCTATCTCCTCACAACTAAATTCTAAACTTGACTTGATCTTTGATTATCTCCAAGAATATTTTAACTACTCAAACGTAACTTAGAATTTAATCCCTTTAGTTTTCTACTACATTGGACATGACACATCCTCCTAATAGACCTATCCTTGACCAATAAATCTTATTAAAACTTTATGAGGACTTTACAATGCCTTTTTATTTAACCATTACTCCCAAATCCTTATTTGACTCCTAATACAACTTTGAATACAATTTGCAAGGAAAGGTTCCCTTTTCAAATTTGAATTTACATGTATTTTGGAGGGAAACAAACTTTATATGATAAAAAAAAGGATTTAAGTATAAAATTATGATCCTCATACATTATTATGACTACCCTTGTATATTTGTATGGAAAAAGTAGGAGCACAAATTGCTTAGTTCATGAATATCACTTTTTTCAAAAATGTAAGGAGAGAAGGGGTCAAGTTTAAGACTCTTAGGGATCAATCTTATGATAAAATCAAATTTTTTTATGACCCTAAATTGTGTCCCCTCCTAAACTATGACTAAGATAATATTGAGAGGACTTAATAAAAATTTGAGGGACTTAATTCCATGTCATCGCCCCTAAATGCTTGTTGATTATGTTTAACCATTCCCACAAAACAATTATAGAACACATAACTTTTAACCTCACTCTCATGTGTGAGGGATGTCCTAAGGATTTATCATTACTAACCTCCATTATTTTCTTTGTGGGATCTTAAATATAATGGGAGTGATGATATAATGAGTTCCTTTTCATCTAAAACTAAGGTTTGAATGTTTATCCAAGGTAGGCATTTTACCCTCTACCTTTGGGATAAGGTTCCCAATAATAAAAGGAAGCTTTTTGTTCAATTTTAAGTTTTTATGGGGTCATTGTATTATTTGTTTTAGTTTTAAATGATTTATTGGATGGGATACTCTATTTGAAGCTGATATTTAAAAATAATTTGTGTTTATCCCCTCTCAGATTCTTTAGTTCAAAGTAGTTTGTGAATTTAGATAGAACTTTGTATAATTTAAATATTTTGTGGAGGACCTATTTTTGATTTTGTATATTAATAAGGTAAAAGGATTGAATGGTAAATGAAAAATGTTTTTGAAAATTTATGTGATTTTATTATCTATTCCTTCCTTTATATGTTAAATTCTATTTACTATGTTTTGTCATCCCTCATTACCTTATTATTTTATCCTCTCTTCATATTTTACTCAACCATTTATTATCTTATGGAGCATGTATCCCTCTTAAATGGATCAAAATGAATCTTCAAGTGTTCTAAGGAGCACATGCTAATAGATCTAGTTTAGATCTATATAAGATAAACATTGAAAACTGAGCTGAACATAAAGAATATTTAAAACACAATAATATTTTCTTAATTTTATATTATTTCATATGAGTGATTAAAATTTAATATGAAAATTATTTCCTAAAATTAGGTAGATACAATATTCGTAAATCTCTCACCTGACTCCCTATTATAACTCACAAACATATGAGCGTAATATTATTGTAACAATATTATGTTTATCAAATATATTTTACCCATATATAACTAACACAAAATACTATTTACCTCTTGGTAAATATCAAATGTAACTAATAATGTAAAATCTAATTCCTAACATTCCCCCCCCCCACTTAATTTTTACATGGTGCAAAAACATTCTCACTCTCACCTGCAGCATGCTCACCCTTTTTAACATGCCCTATTTGGCTCATGGCCTTGATCCAAAGAAAGGATCTATCCTCCCATGGTTTTAGAGGTTTACATTAAACCTTTACATGATCAGGAACACATCAACTATTCACCTTTTGTGGTTTTCTATATCTCTACCACAAACCCTTTCAAGCTCCATGAACTAACTTACATTGGTGCTTTCTATCCTTTCCAATGTTTTTACACTAGGGAATTATGTTTGGAATTTGCACACAAATTACAAATCTTGAACATGCATATTTTTATATTCTTATTTTGAATATGCACATCAAAAACTATAAAAACACACCACACTACGTATGTCACCAAATCTTCTTGGTCCCCATTATTGGTGACTTATGAGAGGCTTTAGAACCTCCAATCTCTGTTTCCTCCTTCATCTAGTAGATGAATCTATTCACTTAGATAATATGTCTATGAAGTTCAACTGCATAAATTTTTTGAGGAGAAATTCCCCCCATAATCTAGATGTCGCATACAAATAAAAATGCATCCATGAAGCAATTTTTTTTACAATTTTTGACAATGACTTTAACAACTTTGAATTTTTATGACCTTGAATCATTTTGACAATAATAACTATTATTGACATTTTTACAGATATTGAAAAATGCTTAAAAGGACTTCAAATCTATTTGACCATATCATTTATGACATATAAATTTTATTTGACATGGATCAAATAATAACTCACTATAATTTATAATAGACTCAACCAATGATTTTGACACTAATGATAAACACCTACTAATATTGACCAATAATCTAAAAACTATGGACATTAGGACCAATATTCTATTTGGATAAATAAAATTAAATCTAAACAAAAACTCATAATTTAAAACTTTGACTTAAAGTAAAGACTAATATTTTTATACTTTCCCTAGATAAAAAATAATTATAATAACTCATAATAAATTAACACAACTAAATTATGTAACATATCTATCTATTTGACATGTTTACTATTTAAAATCTAATGACCTTTAAATACATATAAAAATATTAAACCTTAATAAGACTCAAATTTTAAGAAAATTTCACCTAGTTTTCAAAAGTGGATGATGATATAAGTGATTCCATGAGCAGATGAAAGAGTTGGACAGTGAGAGAGGATTTGAAAGATAAAAAAACCAAGAAACTTACAAAAATGTGATCATGAATTGGCATGATACATAAAAATTAGTAAATTAGTAGGCCATATATTATCATTTTTATTAAATTCTATGAAGCTCCATGTGACATAATAGATTAAATAAGGAATGTGCATCAAACTACTCACTCATCACCAAAAAAATTGTATATCACACCTCCTAATTAACAATAATATGCTTGTGAATTCTTGTATGAATTTTGGACCATGCTTTGATGCATGAGTCAATAGATTTGGGGATGAACAAAGCTATAAGCAAATGTCATTTGAGAGGTTGGCACCGAGTGGAAAATTTTCAGACTTTGAGTCACAAGAGATTAATCTTATATTCTTTAAAGCTATAGTTTGTTACACATTGATTTCAAAGATTTTTATAACTTCAATCAAATGAGAAGAAACCATGTGGATATGTAAAACTATCTTAATAAAAGATGATAGTAGAACATGATAATCACATGGAAAGTGAATCACTTCTCCAAAGTTACTAGAGTTGTGGTGAATGGTGATGGGCCAAAATGAGAAAAATGTATGAATGTGGGTGCATCATATCAAATATAACACATAGCCATTTTTTAATGCCTTGTAATTATTAGGTAAAATAAATACATAAAAACACACTATCCTAACAATACTTCTCCTATCAATAGAAATGCATACATGGGCAAACATGTAAGTACGACACTGCCCTACACATACTCTATTTTATGATATTTTATAATTTCTCTAAGAATTTCATTTATTAATGTTTCAGGTATTGGATTTCAAGGTAATTTTTATGCATGGCATTTCAATTCTAAAGGTGAAAATATGTTTATCAATGAGGTCAGTGGACATGGATCCTGAATGACCAAGATGACAATGATGGAACACATTCTCCAAAAATATCATTTTCTATTATGATGAATGGTGTGAATATCAAAACATTATCAATGAAAGAAAATTGGACATTATTTGAAATAAGACAACATCTTGAAATAGAGGAAGAACTCAATGATTTCATATTTTTACATAATGGAAAAAATGTAAGTTATGTTATTTTGTTTACATTTATTAATTTTGAATATGACTTCAAATATTTGTTAAAGGGCCAATGTAAAAAATAACTATTATCATTATCTATTTATAATTGTTTAGGTTGACAAGCAATGGGAAATGATCATGGTTTTCAAGGATTGTGTTCACCCTACAACATTGGAAATCAAAGAATCTTAGGACTAATTTTATGTAAGATTACTCTACATTAGTAAACTTGAAGAATTATACTATTCATAGACTCTATGTTGATGGAAATATTTAATAATTATAATAAATGAGCATGTACTATTTTATCCTCTAATTTTTAGCATTTAGTGATAATCATTTTAATTTATATATTCATGTATTTAGACTTCTAAGGTTAAAAATCCTATGCTTAGAGCAGCTAATGTAACCTTACTTTCTCTATTAATATATTATATTAGTTTTTCCTAGACTTTCTAACTTTGAATTATTAATTATAAAATTTTGTGTTTTTTGATGTCAAAAA
Organism: Torreya grandis; assembly: GCA_037957365.1. Lineage (NCBI taxonomy): Eukaryota > Viridiplantae > Streptophyta > Pinopsida > Cupressales > Taxaceae > Torreya > Torreya grandis. The sequence goes on along the minus strand of JARHVA010003563.1, from coordinate 127,042 downwards.
TTATTTTGGTGTGAATATATTATATTTATTTTTTATGCTAAAAATATGAAACTACGACACTATGTTTTATTAACATCAAATCTATGTTTGTCATAACATGTTTAATTTTTCCATAAACATACCATAATATAAGTCAACTACAAGTCAAGTGTTTAATTTTTCCATAATATTTTTTGGGTTTCACTTTGCCCAAGGTGTTTACAAATATAATTTGGTCACTTTATTAAATAACAAATGATGCATGGATATATTTTTAAGTTTCTTACGAAAATATTTTTTGATGTTGAGTAAATGAGGTCTTATCTCTTATACCTAAGTTGTTTAAAGGTATTATGTTAATGGTGGGATAATACACATTGCCTTATTGTGTGGATTTTGACATCTATAAGTGATCTAGTCCTTCTTCACTTCAAACTATATTTTCTATCCATGTGTGTGTGTGTGTGTGTGTGTGTGTGTGTGTGTGTGTGTGTGTGTGTGTGTGTGTGTGTGTGTGTGTGTGTGTGTGTGTGTGTGTGTGTGTAATATCACTTCGATAATATACTAAGGTTATACTCAATAAATAAAATGTGTGTGTGTGTGTGTGTGTGTAATATCACTTCGATAATATACTAAGGTTATACTCAATAAATAAAACCTAGCATTAGATAATAAGATGTAAATAGTTATAGTATTCATAGTTCTATTTCACTTACACTATTCTATGTCTGCACATATATATGATGTAGAATGATGTTTAGATACTACTAGTACATGATGTGATTGATAAATTTACTCTTCAATTTCGTACATTTTAGAACATGGCACTATGTATAAAAACATTGATCTCATATATATTACCCACTTAAAGAAGTTACAATATTACTTTTTTTTTTCTCCCAATGCAAATTCAAAACTTACATTGAGCCACATCAAAAACTATGAAACCATGAAATAAAAAACTGGTCATTATATTAATAATATAATGAATAAGGTGAAATTAAACTCTTTTTACAACTACAATATTTGGCCACATGACATAACAAAATAATATAAGACTAGCATGTCTTTTCATAAAAATAGAATTTAGAAGCATAAGATGATTTGAGGAGAAAAGGTAAATACCCTAATCCCTATAAACATTGAAGAATAATAGATGGTTTCATTTTGAGTCCACTAACAAGTTTAAAATTTAAAAACACATTGACATTACACTACACTTGACACTATTTATTTTTGTGTTGTTTTACAAAGTTGTTATATACTTTCAATTTAGAGCCCCACAGTTTTAAATGATCTAGGTTTCTCTTGAATGTTGTTTGGTTGATATTACATGTTAGTCTAAAACACCCCAACGTGGATTACTGTTGGTTATCATGACTCCAACCTCTTAAAATTCCTACTTTGGTGCTAAATCTTACTCTAAATTCATTTTTTCCATCGACCTTGAGTCATTCTTCAACCTCATGTTCTTTTTTGTCATCAAAAAACTTTTTGACATTAACACACTTTTAAGTTCTTCTTTTGCCTCCAAGTTGAAATCAATGTCATTCCCCTTAGTATAAATCATACTTTGATTTTTAGTCTTCCATTTCTTATTCTAGGGGTGAAATTATAGATGAAACTCCGACCACTTGCTTTTAGGGGTGAAGTTCTAGTTACTTTTCAGTCTTCCATTTCTTTTCTTAGGATTTATCTTTGGTGGACACCAATTAATTATCAACTTTATCCTCTAATCTTATTATAAATCCATCCTCACAATGGATCATAAAGTTTGATATTAAACATTGAAATAGGTTTTTATATAAACTTTTATCTTATATTATAGACTATGGAATCCATGGAAGCTTCAAATATCTAAACACCAACTCACCTTAGTTTGGTTAAGCCATGATTTTAGAACACAATGGTGTATGGGACATTCTATCCTTGATTTTGTTAGAATTATTATCTCTTGATTTTTTAGGCTCACTCACATCCATTTGGATATAAAAGCTTCATGACCAGTGATGGTAATTATTCACAAGTACACACATAATTATCCCACCAAGTAAGTGCATGAAATCACATAATTAGACCTCTTTAAGACTTTAGAAATATTATCAATTATTATACCTAGTGATCAATCACTTATCGATTCAATCTATTTAACCTTCTATTTATAATGAATTTTAATATCGATTTACAAACTAGTATCACCCTTTCTACCTTTTGGAGAATGTTCCCTCTAAATACTTCCCTTGACTGGGTATAATCTACTATACTTATCTTGCCTACCATTTTATTTGTTGTATACTCTAAAAATGATACTATTGGATGTTTGTGAAGATCCAAATCTCTAATAATAATAAAATATGTATATATTTATCCAAATATAATAATATTTCAAAACATGAGATATGGTGGATACTAATGTACCCTAATATTTAGTATATTCCAATATAGAAAAATACCCTTAAGGTAGGGCAACAATAAATAATAATCCTTTAGAAATGAAACCCTTTAAATATTATTGAAATGCAATGAAAGAAAAAAATGAATTCCATATATTTCCTAATAATGATACATGCCTCTATATGTAGCATATCATCTAATAACATTATGTTTTAGGTTAGGATGAACCTTTTACCCACACATTATGCCAACTAATTGTCAATTATAACTTATTCTATAGTTGACCCATTTGAACCCATTTGACCCAATATTTAATTTATGCAATGGACCAATATTACCTAAAAAATAATTATGTATCACAAGTCATATACTCCATAACACATTTACATAATAATAGAATATGCCTAGGTACATTACAATTTATCAACTTATCCTTATATACCTACCCTCATTTTTAGTATTGGAAACATACCATATTTGATAACCTCACTAGTTCTATCATACATTTTATTTTGTTTATTACATGAAATTAAATAAGTGACATAGAAATAAATAATATTATTACACATATTGAAGGATAGAACATTTTTTTGGACCTACTCTATAAAAGAGTTCAGATATCGAAGGCAACCTTTTCAATAAACTAGCCTTTAATCTTTAAGACTGAGTTAACAATGTTTTCATTGAACTAGCCTCTACTCTTTAATACCGAATCAACATCAATATTCAAGTCCTTAATATTAGTCTATTCAAATTCAAGAGTAAAAAACTTGACTACAAAACAAAGAGGATTAAATTATTTTATTTTTGGGTTCTAATTTTCTCAATTTTTGATAAAACTATAAAGTCCACTTACAACTCCTATCCTACAAAATGGATACAGTGTTTAATGTTTAGTATTTGACATTATATTTGATAATATATCTAACATTATAAAAGGTCTACATGGGTAGTGATAACATTACAGGGTGTTGGATTAGGTTTCAAATGGGATTCAACACCTACAAGCACTGATGCAAGCTTTCAACTATCTAGGGTCTCATACAAGTTTACATACTAATGCAAAAACATCATCATGAAAAATTCATTTTATCTTATGTAAATATATTAAATTTAATTTATAAAATTTATTGGGATGCCTATGAGGGCTTATGTGATTTATAAGAAGTCTTGGAATGCTTATTAGAGTTTTCTCTCTAAATTCAAAGTGTGCCATCTAGATCATAGAGGTTTGTGTGTAATCTATGATTATTTATCATGTGAATACAAATAAATTTAGTTGTAAATATAAATTAATAATATATTATATCATTAAGAATAATTATTCAATGTTTTTAGTAGTGTTTTAATGCATATTATAATGTTTATATCCTTATAACCCTTGAATGCCCTATTTTGACTATGCATGGCGAAACAAAATCATATAAACACATGTATAAAAAGTTGTATGAGTTAATTTTAAGGTTTATAAAGGTTTAAGGAGGTTCTTAAGGACTTAATATAAGATTTAAATCACTCAAATAGGTGTTGATTCCTAAATATGTATCATAGGTGCCCAAAGTGCTCAAGAACACTTCTCATTTTAGAATTAGGAAAAATCAGTGCATGAGTTACAAGTTTTGATAATCCTCTTATCAATTGATAAAATAGAATAAAAGTAAGTGGAATGTTTCACAATATTTATAGTGTTTTGTGGTTGGGAGTCACTGTGGCCAAATGTTAGTCTATGTAAAATATGATGTATGTTATGCTAAGAATGGTGAATTATGATAAATAACTAGTCTAGACATTAATATAAGATGATTATTTATAATTAAAAAAGCTAGCATGATCTAGTTAAAAAAGGAGCAAAAGGAAAGGTAAGGTAGAGAAGAGATGTTGTTGATATTCATTCCAAATATCGTGATAAAGTTCAAATATCATTCAGGCATGCACTTAACCAATGTATGCCATGGAGTATCATAAGCTCAAATACTATCAAAAATAGGCAAACAGATAATGATGGCATGAAATAATGAAAATAGTAATCAAGTTCACTTTAAAGAATTAACCCTAAAAGTAAACAATATTAACCCAAATTCAAGAAGAGTAAGCAAACAAAATGAACCTAAAACTTTTCAATTAACCTAAGATTGACACAAGATAGCATCTCTGCATTCAAATTTACACATTAAGTATGTATATGAACCATTCAAATATAGAAATTAGAGCAAAAAAGTGAGAGAATCTAAAATAACCAAAGACCAGCAAATTTGGACAAACTTTACAAAATTATTTGCTTATATTAATTGCTCAAAATTTATAATTATCTCTTGGTTCTAAGAACTCACCCATTTTTACAATTAAAAATCCTCATTTTATAGGATTTAAGGAAGTATTTTGGTTAGTTATATCCAATTAGAAAAGTACAAGTGTTACGACAACTATCCTTTCCACAAATATTTTAAAATACACTAGACTTTCCCCAATATACTAACCTATCGGCAATGTATTTTACAAATTATACATGCCTTTACAAAATAATATTCCATTTTCAAAAGTATACAATCATAATTATAGAAAAGAATATTAATATCTTAACTAACTGGGAGGCCCTTGTGCTGATGTAGTCTTCTGACTTCCCTATAGGGTCTTCATTCTATAATGTTGCTCATTAATAAGATGCAGATCAATGATAAGTTTACTGAAAAACTATTTTTCTTGATCTTTTAAGACCTTGAGATTCTTTTCATCCCTTTCCAATGCTTTCTTGATTCCCCTGACATTTCCTATCTTCTCCTTTGATGATAAAAGTAGGCCCATGACTTTCTTATTATCAATCCCTATTTTCCATTGTCCTTGGTTTCTAAATTATTGCATAAATTGAGTAGTTCTATCATTGATCTCGTCATCAGTTATTAAAACCAAAGGACTAAGTGTGGTAGGATCCTTGATCAATCTATCCAAAATGTGTAACATTTTATCTTCTTGTTGCTTAAGGTCTTTGGAGTTATCCTCCATCTGCTTAGACCAACTACTTAGGGCCTTGATCATATCAATTAATATAACCACATCCATGTTATTGTCTAAAATTCAAATATTTGATCTTTGGTCAAGACCTTGATCAAATCCTTTACTTGGTAGCTCAAGTCCTACCATTGGCCAACTTGGCCTATAGCCTTAGTATTTATTTTCTTATTTCATCCTTCTTGGTTCTAAATGAATTCAAAGAATTGAATAAGTTAGTCATGACATCTTCAAATTGGCTCAACCTATCTTCTTGAATTGACAAGATGACTTGTTCTTTCAAGTTTTTGTTCTACTATAGGGTGTCTTTGATCATTGTCAATAATTGGTTTCTCTAAGCCTAAGCCACTTTAAGGACATTTTATTTAAACATCATATCTTTGCTAGGCCTCTGTCCTCCTACTGGAGTCCATCCCAAAAAATGTTCCATTTTTTAGAAAGTGAATTCCTCTCTACTAATCATGGCTTTCTTCTTAGTTACCCTCAATAAACAATATGAAACCAACTAAAAATTCTATCACTTTGGGAGTTGGGGTATCCATTTTTTCTCTACTTGATTCTCCTAGAGTAGTCATTCTTTTATCTTCCTCCTTTTATAATGAAAATATCCATGGTTTGGCTTTATCATGCATAGAAATATTGATTGCTTATGTTAATGCCTAAGGATGGTATATGGTAGGTACCTTTTGAAATTTTCCATACATGAACTATTCAAGAATTGTTGGTCCCTAAATCAAGTTTTCCTCATTGAAGAGATTACCTTCTATTAAAGGATGAGTGAAGGTCACAATGGTATTCTTAGCCTTCACTGAGATAATGGCCAATTCAAATTTACTTCTGGGGGGTCTATAGGAACACGTCCAATACTTCCTTCCCATTTTATTATTTGGATACCTCCACTTATTCATCCTTAGACTCATAGGTTAATGATAAAAAAATTTGCGCATCTTCAATTATTTTAATAGGGTCTAGTTCTACCACATGGATTTCCTCCACTTTTGATCCCTGCTCCTCTACTTGAGTTGAGGAAGATGCAATTTTATCAGTCCTTCTCTCCTCTAGATTTTGATAAATTTATGCGTCAGGTCTAGATTTTGTCTTTAACTAGGTTGGTAAAGGTATAGAAGGTGCACCACTTAGCAAATGGTAATACTTTGGACCCAATTACCATTTGTCATCATCTTCTTTTTGCTCCCTATACATTATGGACTCCAATTTTATGTTTTTAGTTTTCAACCTAAAGGTGACCTTAGATAATGAAGATACCTTTGTATATATTGGGTCAAAATCACCATCTTGATGATCATATGGTATATTTATTTCCTTGGCCTTTAAATTTTCTTTAACCTTTCCCTATAGATCTCACTACCATAGGTCATCCACTTTGAGATTGAAGGAGGTCATGTATTTGAAATCATCCTCAATGTTGTTTCATTATAAAAAATTAGTCCTTCCAATTGTTAATGGGAAGCTATGAAGCAATCCCTTCCTCTTGGTTTTGTATAAACCATCTATTCCATTTCACAATTGGTAAGCCACCTTCTGCTTAGCTAACTTGTTTGGCAGATGGACTGGTAATTTGAGGGGAATGTATTGCATTCCTTTGAACTTGATGATTATGAAATATGGATACAACCAAATGTATCCCATGGCCTTAATTGCCTTTTTGGTCAAGGGGATGAATATTAGCATTAGATTCCCAATTATGGCCTTAGATAGGGATGGATAAACATAGTCACATATGAACTAGATGTGGTCCTTATATTTTAATATGTGTAATTTTGAATAATTTTGGGAGACTATCTATGTCCCATTAGGTGACCATTATATTACATTGGGGATATTTATGGTATAAATCAAGGCCTATAAAATATATGCCATCATATACAACTAGTTCCTAGTTTTCTTCTTAACTACAAAGATATATCTACTCAAACAAGTGTTGGCCACTTCACCAAGGGGATGAGTGAGCTATTTATCCACCATAAAATAGACTAATGGAACCTAAATATTGTCCACATATATGGTGTTATATTTCCACATAACTTATTTAGAAAATTCATGATCATTTTAATCCTAGGTCTGAACTGACTAATGGGAATGTTGCCATTAAAATCTGAAAATACCTAATTTCCAAAATATAACCATATGGAAAATATGGTATTCAAGTCATTTTCCTTAGCCAAATTATTGATTGTGGTTTGGTATATTTGGGGTTTAGGTAGCTTATAATAGTTTTCAATCCTATGCCAGAGATATAAGATATATTCCTATGAGTATGCTCATTGATTAATAAAACCTTATAAATTTTAGCATCTCTTAAAAAGGGAGAGAGGACTTCTACATAATGCAGTACCTTGGGTTTTTCTATGGTGTAATTGAGACCCATCATTTGAATAGAGACTATGTCATAGTAGAGCCTTCTCACTGACACATTCTTCTCTTTTCTCATGATCGGCTATTAGTTCTCAATGGTCTAGAAAAATATAGGCCAATTGTTATCCCCAATATTTAAATTTGTGGTATCAATTTCATATATTTTAAAACTCATCCTTATACATCTGAGGTCAGATAGAACTCTAAATATTCTTTGGAGACACTTTTTTAGGTTGTCATGGTTGTAATTCTCTCTAAATTTCTTACTAGTGGTTTGTAATTTAATTATGGATCAAATTATCTTTTCTCAAATGACAATCCAATCTTCTTAGATTGATTATGATGATCATAGGGTTAAACTAGGGATTTTGGAAGTGCTAGGGTGTATTCAAGGTTCTTTATAGTGTTTAAATACCTCCAATTGTTTAAAATTATGAGATTTTCATGACTTAGATTGTGTTGGATATTTATATTTATATCTTTGTATTTTTTGGGTCCCCAAAATCTATTGTACTAACTATTCTAGCTTACATGGCTCCATCATGGAATCTTATAGCATTTTCATGGCACTTTACTTATTAATATTGTAAAAATGACCATTATCATTTGAAAATTTCATATTGATCTTGCACCATTGGATTTATTTGCATGGATCAACATGGATTATTCATATTGATCCTCAATATTGAATGCTATTGGTCTTAAAATTTATTGAAAAGTTGATGTTTATCTCATACCATTGATATTTATTATATGGATCAATTGTGTACCATTGATCTTGTTTTGCTTGATTATATATCTCACTCTTTGGACCATTGATTAGAATTTGTACACTACATTATGTACCATCAATATTTGAGAGATGATCAAGATTTAGTTCATGGCCTATAGGTATGCCAAATATCATTTCCACACTTGTTCTTAACTTTTAAGTGTTTTTTACACACCATCTAATCATATTTATACTAGCAAACATTAACCATTGGATCATGATCTGCAACATCAAATGCCATTGGTTTCTTAATTTTATTTGGCTATGAGTGTGACACTTGTCACCTTCTCACTTTTCCTTGGGCTTTAGTGAATTCTTGACTTAATATTTGTCATTGGATTAATCTTTTTTGAGTAAACATGTGTCATCGATCTTTGAAAGATGCTTAGTATTTAACTTAAGGTTAAAACCTTTATCTTTAAGCTCACACCATTAGATATTGATCATCTGAACAAATCCAAGCCATTGATCCTACAAATAAAAATTATGTTTAAGTCAGTGCTCAAAGAACATAAAGTTTAAGCTAAAGTCATAAAATAATGTATTAATTTGTATTAATAAATTTGAATAAAGCTTTATGCTAAAGTCTTAAGTTAAGTTTTAAACATGTTAAATGAGACCCCACAAAATAAAATACCTAGCCTAAGGTCTTAGCATAAGGTTTGTAGTAATAAATATGATAAACCTTAGGGTAAGGTTTTAGGCTAAGATTTATAACAAAGGGACCATACAGTAATTAGACAATGCATTTAATAAAATAAACTAAGAAGTCACGAGATGTAGAGGGACCAAGCATAAGATTTTTAGACTAAGGTTTGGTCATGTTAAAAAATACAACTAAGCCTTAGGATAAAAATTAAACTAATTCCATGGCATAATTGAAATGTTCCCACATAAAATGTTCTCACCAAATTTGAATTCAATTCAAAGGGCATGAGCAAGGGTAATTAGAATTAGGGTCTCAAGCTGATCAAACATGAATTTAACTTAATTTCAATAGACTAAAGGTTAGTAAAAGATAAAATAATTATTAGATCATAAAACTCAGACATTTCTTATTCTAAATGGACTCCATTGGAGCTATGACCTACAACATAAAGATTAAGGATTAATAATTTTAGGAAAAATTAAATAATAATTATGAATAAATAAGCCCACTAGATTATGGTGTGGATGATTTTCAAATAAATATATAGTGCAAAACCTTCTAGTGATACTCTTATTAGTTGAATTTTCAATTTTAGGGTATAAATTTGCACTTTGTTTTAACACAAGGGTCCCCATTTTTCATAAATGGGGGTATGTTAACCTCAATAAATGGAGAATTTAGGAAGAAACATAGAAATATGTTAGAATTTAGAGACTATAGTTTAGATTAATAATTAAGTTACTTATTTCATTTGATCAGACACCATTATTAAGATTACTTCATGGTTAGAACAAATTTTGCAAATGTAGGGTTAGGATCAAACATCAAAACATATCCATGCTATGTGTGTGCTTTGATTCCACTTACTGATTGCCATAGGATTTGGAGAACAACTTCTAGGTTTATGAATTTAATCATTAACATTGACTTTTAACATGTTTTGATATTCATTAAGAACCATGATTTAGCTTAGAAAAGGCTTCGGCATTGCTTTACTACTAGCTAAACATCTATAAACCTGATAGAGATGCCTTTGGTTCTACTCAAGGCTTTGTTCCATTTCTATCCAAGTGTATATAGCCTTGATGGATATTACTACAATCACCTTCGCTAATAAAACTCTTTAATTCTAAAATAAGGTTCTATCAGAGTTGTTGACAGAATCTAGATAACGCGAGTTTAATGAAGACGTGATCACAAAAGATGAATAAGTGCACACCACATAGATGTTAAAGCAATTTGAAAATAACAAGAAGATAAATTACACAAGACAAAATGGACAAAACCAAATCTGAATTGGCATGGAATGGCCAAAATGAGGACTACAAATAGGAGAATACGTAAGTAACTTCTCCACAAAAGGTGGACAAGGCAACCCAAGAATAGAATGTAACTCCTCCATGAAAGGTGGAGACAAGGTGCTAAGAATAGAGAAGTAACTCCCATCAAGGGAGTTACTTATGACATTCTTATGACACCTATGACACATCTATGACACACACCTCCACATAAGCTAGCTTATCCCACAAATGTAGGAAACCTCCATGTATGCACAAGAAATACAATTTTCATAATTAATAAATAGGGAAAAATAAAAACCTACACTAATACCCCCCATAAGCGTAGCTTAGGTGGGTAGTGTGGAAATATAAAATGGGTCCTGGCAACTAGGCCTGATGAGGTACCCATGTACAAATGCAATCTCCCATAAGATAGAGAAAAGGAGAAAACCCGTAGGAAAAAACTCCCCCGCAAAAGAGAGACACGAAAGAAAAGAAGAGGCTAGAAGGCCCCCCTAAAGATGATGCTGCTACAGATATGGGCCACACCCCATGAAGAGCTCATATATGAATGAACTTGCTCTCAGTGAAAGGTTTGGTAAAGATGTCTGCAACCTGCTCTAAAGATTGGCAAAATATCAAGTCAATGACCTAACTATGAATAAGTTCCCAAATGAAATACATGTGAATCTCTATGAGCTTGGTCCACTGGTGCTGAACTGGATTCCTATAAATCTATATCGTACTCTAATTGTCACAATAAATGATGGTGGGCTATCTGATAGGAATGCCAAACTCAAAAATTATCCCCTAAAGCCAAATAACCTTAGTAGTTGCATTAACAGCTCCCCTATACTCTACCTTTGTGGATGATATAGCAATAACATTCTACTTCTTACTAGATCAACTGATAGGACCAGAACCTAGAGAGAAACTATAACTAGAAGTGGACTTGCGAGTCTATGAATTGCCAACCCAGTTTGAATCTGTATATCAAACTAAGTTAACCTCTATGCCAAATCTATAATGAATCCCATATTTATGTGAACCCTATATGTAATGCAAGATCCTCTTAGCTACTTTCTAATGTAGCTCATGGTGTTCCTGCATGAATCTAGAGACAAGTCCCACTGTATATGAAATGTTGGGCCTAGTGTGAGTCAAGTAGGTGAGACTACCAACAAGTTGTTGATACCAAGTGGCATCAACCAATGGTGAATAACAATCAGTCTCAAGCTTGACTCCTGATAGAAAGGGAGTCAGAGATGGCTTGAAATTAGCCATGTGAAATCAAGCCAATAAGTCAAGAGCATACTTAGGCTATGCAAGTGAAATCCCTAAATCTGACTGTGTGATCTCAATTCCAAGGAAGTAGTGCAATAAACACAAGTCTGTCATGTCAAATCTATCCTGAAGAGATGCCTTCATTACTGTAATAGTCGATGAAGAACTCCCAGTGATCAAAAGGTCATCAACATATAAAACCAAAATCAAGAGTGAATCATCCTGTCGCAAGAAGTAGACATTAGGATTAGAATGGCACCTAGTGAAACCCACTATGAGAAGGAAGGAATCCATCTTGGCATACCAAGCCTGAGGGGCCTATTTGAGGCCATAGATAGATTTCCTATGTCTGCATACTAAGGAAGAATCTTGAACAAATCCTAGCAGTTACTCTATGTAGATCTCTTCCTCTAGGTCTTTGTGAAGAAAGGCACTCTTCACATCCATCTAATGCACATCCCAACCATGTGCTACGGCAATAGCCAAGGTGAGTCAGATAGAAGTCATCTTTGCAATAGGTGCAAAGGTCTCTAAGTAGTCAATGCCTGCCACTTGTGAGAAACCCTTGGTAACCAATCATGTGTTATACTTATCAACCGACCCATCTGCTACAAACTTGGTTTGATATATCCACCTACATTGTTTCCTTATGAATTGAAGTCAAATCCCAAGTGTGATTTTTGATTAAGGAAGAATATTCTTCCTCCATAGAATTATCCCACTCAAGTACCCCTAATGCCTCTCGAAAAGTCTATGGATTTGAAACTTTAGCAAAGAAGGCATGTGTATCTCTCTAAAAATCTCCCTTAGTACGTCTGTCATTTGTGGGATATCCTGCCCAAGTGCCAGAACTCTCAAGTGTCTGTCTGACCCAAAGTGGCCCGAAAGTGGGTGAGTCAGGTGCTAACTTCTCATCCTCTAACTGACTAGAGATGGATGACTCTGCATCACTGTCCTCATTGTCTGAACTCAAAAAAGAAGAAGATGACTCTTGCTCAAGAACCTATTGTGGTTGATCTAAATTTGATAAGGAATCATCATGAAGAAGTAGATCTAATGAGGGAGAAGAAGTGTCAAGTGTTGAGTCTTTAGGACTCTCCTAAAAATGGACACTTCTCTTGATGAACAACTCATGTGTGACTAGATCTAGAAGGTGATATCCCTTAATACCATCCAGATATCCTATAAAGATGCAAGGCTTGGACTGACGTTCCATAGCTTTGCATTTCTTCTTTGAAATGCGTCCATGGCTGGGGATTTGAAAACCCTAAGGTGCTCAACATCAGGTTTCCTTTTATGACAAGCTTCAAAGGGTGTTATCCCTTTCAAAGCTTTGTGAGGAACCCTATTCTGAATGTAACAAGCACAATTGATGGCTTTAGCCTAGTACTATGGTGATAGGGATTTGGAGTGAATCATACAGCTACCCATCTCTTTCTAGAAACTATTCTTGAATTCTACAACCCCATTCTATGAAGGATTGTAGGTGACTATGCACTACAAATCAATCCCCTCTATGGTGTAAAACTGCTCAAACCTGATGCTGACATACTCTCCTCCATTATCAGTTTGAAGAACCTTGATGGATTTCTTACTCTATTTCTCAACAAGAGCCTTGAAGTCTAGAAAAATTTCAAACACTTTAGAATTTTGTTTGAGAAAATATATCCAAGCATACCTAGAGAAATCATCAATGAAAGTGAGGATGTACTTGGCCCTTGTGAAAGATGGTTTGGGAAAGGGTCCCGATACATCACTGTGGACTAACTCCAAAGGTTGTGAAGCCCTCCAAGCTTTGCCTTTGTCAAATTTTGCTTTGGGATGCTTCCCAAGGGAGCACCCCTCGCAAAGTCCTTTTGAGAATTGGACACGAGGCAAGCCAATGAACATGTCATTTTTACAAAGTTGCTCAAGATAGCAATAGTTAAGGTGGCCAAACCACTCATGCCACAATTTTCTAACTCCATCTAAATGAGTCAGCAATGTTGTTGGAGAAGAATCTGATGCAAAATGTGAGAAGGTGTATAACTTGGCTTGGTGATCTACCCTTCCCACTGCCACTATAATATCACTATGCAACTCCCTGATAGACACTGAATCTGGTGAAAACTCAACTCTCCTACCCCGACCAATGTGAGTGATTTGGTACACTAATAGGAAATTGGTTGAAAGAGAAGGAACACTTAGAATATTTTTGAATGTTCCTCCTTCCATTTCAACTGACCCTCTCCCTGCAATGGAAACTGATGTGTCATCACCCAAACTAATTGAAGTCATGCTATAAGGCTCTAAAGATGAAAACTCAACTATTGAAGAGTCCATGTGGTGAGAAGCACCCGACTCTATGACCCATGAAGATGTAGAAGCTGTAGTTGCTACAAGGGCCTTGCCCTTTTCTTTCTCCTTACCCTTGCCTTTTGCCTTAGTAGAATCATGAGTTGATGAATTCTGCTTGATGGACTCAAGAACACCTATGTTGTTCTTCTCTAGAATATGAGTTAGGTGATCTATTTGTTTCTTCATGTACTTGTGTTCATCATGCCCTACCTTTTTGCAATAGGCACACTTAACCTTATCCTTCTTAGTTTTAGGATTGGAAGAGGAAATATTAGTGTTGTTTTTGGTAGGATTGGTGTTTTCTTTCTTCTTCTCTTGGTCTTTGTTCTTTTTCTTCTCCTTTGTTGAAGTCTTATCCTTACCATTTCTAGCTATCAAGGCTTGGGATTGAGTAGACATCATTGTGCCCATCTGAATTAGCTTATCTTGCTCCCTAGTCAAGTTGGCAATGAATGAATCCAAAGAAGGCATTTTCCATGTAGTACAAAGGGCACTTTTAGTGGCATGGAAAGTGGAGACAAAGACTGAATAGCTTGGACCCAGCTTGGAAAGAATAGAAAGAATGAGTTGATCATCTTTCTTCTCTATTCCACATTATTTCAATTGCAATCTAAGGGCCTTAAACTTAGTGAAGAAGTCCTGTAGGGTGTCAAAGTTGCTAGGACTTAGACTTATGAGTTCATTTTCAAGCTCATGACCTCTCATTTCATCAAGATTCCCAAACAAATTTTCTAAGGTGTCCCATATGTCATTAGGAGTTTGGGAGGATTCTAAGTGGAAGAGAAGATTTGGAGACATAGACAAGCTCAGTAATCCAAAGGCTTCATCACTATAGTTGTACCACTTAACCTTCTTAGCATCTATGTTGGGTTCTACTTCTGTACCCATGGTGATCCTATACAACCCTTTACTTCTAAGAATGATTGACATTTTAACTTTACATTCATGATATTTGAAAGGTGTTAGGGGTTTAAGTTTAAAAGATCCATTTTTTTAGCTAAATTTAGGTGAAGTTGTGTTGATTGCAAGTTGTGAATGTATGGAGAAAGGAGAATGAAAGTGAAAATTTTCAAGTTGTGAAAAAGCAATCACACCCCAAAATATTGATCTCCCCCCCCAAAATATGCAAGTGCACACTCAAAATACGTCGGACTCAACTGAAAATGCGTCTTAGAGCAATCAGTGCAAGACTAAAGCAAACAGGACGTCGGACTTAGCCAAAAATGCGTCTCGAGAGACCCAAATTTTAGCACTTTATAAACTAGTGTGTTTTTGAAAACTAACAAGTCTACACTATGGAGAATTGAATTACAAGCACTTTTGCA
Organism: Torreya grandis; assembly: GCA_037957365.1. Taxonomy (NCBI): domain Eukaryota; kingdom Viridiplantae; phylum Streptophyta; class Pinopsida; order Cupressales; family Taxaceae; genus Torreya; species Torreya grandis. The sequence goes on along the minus strand of JARHVA010003563.1, from coordinate 111,640 downwards.
AAAAATGGCACCCAAAACTGAGCTACCATTTGCAAGATTTTAAAGTTACAATTTTCCTGTAAACTAGTGTTTTTGAAAAAAAAAGCACTAAAACATTTTTAAAATGCCTGTTATGGGGAGAGAAAGTGGCCTTCCAACCACAAATTAGATTTAGCATGGAATGAGGAATCCAAATGAGGTTTTTTTTAGGGGGAATTGGCCTCCTGCCAACCTGAGCCTCACCTTTTGTCTTCTAGGTCGAAGATATAAGTTGAAATTAAACCTCTAAACTGCGTTTTTGAATGCTAATTCAAATTTGATTTTAAATCAAACATTCAAATAACTAATTTAAGAATATTAGAATAATTTAAAAGGTAGATTTAAAAAAATAAAGAGAGAGTGAGCCCACCAAAAGAGGCGTTGGAAACCAAGAAAAGAAGCGCCATATGCAAAACCAATGTTGTATGGCCTAAAGGCGTTGCAAGCAAAAAGAACAGCAGATGCAAAGTATGATGGCACTTTGACTGATGCAAGTCAAGAAAAAACAAGAGCCCTATTGTAAATGTTGTATGGCTTGGTGCCTTACTAGAAAAAAACTAGAAGCTAGGCACAGAAAGTAATATGTTTACAAAAAAAACCTGTAGACTGCACACCGTACGGCCTAGTCAAGAGCTAAAGCTTGGGGTAGCAGAATAGAAGAAGGCATTGCAAAATTTGGTGAACTTGCAGACAAAAAACAAGTCAAAAAAGGATGTTGTATGGCCTACTGAAGGCACCTTTTTGCTGCTTGGTGTGCAGAGTGAAGGTAGGCACATAAGCTAGAAGAATAACAACATAAAATATGCTCTACCAAATGAGTTTCCAGCACCCTCACCAAAACAAACAAGCAGCTCACAGTAGTATGAAGAGGCTGAAACAAAGTTATCTCCTCCCTTTGCTGCTCCACACAACAAAAGACACCCAAATGCAAGGATCTCTAAGAAAACTAACCATATTTGATATATATATATATATATATATATTTTTGACCAAATCTAAAAATAAAAAAATGAACTCCACTCCTCTTGATTTCAAAATAAGCTAAAAGCATAATCACACAGATTACTGGGAAAGCTCTGATACCATATCAGAGTTGTTTCCAGAATCTAGATAACACGAGTGCAATGAAGACGTGATCACACAAGATGAACAAGTGCACACCACATAGATGCTAAAGCAATTTGACAATAACAAGAAGATAAATTGCACAAGACAAAATGGAGAAAACAAAATTTGAATTGGCATGGAATGGCCAAAATGAGGACTACAAATAGGAGACTACATAGGTAACTCCTCCACAAAAGGTGGACAAGGCACCCCAAGAATAGAATGTAACTCCTCCATGAAAGGTGGTGACAAGGTGCTAAGAATAGAGAAGTAACTCCCATTAAGGGAGTTACTTATGACACATCTATGACACACACCTCCACATAAGCTAGGCTATCCCACAAATGTAGGAAAACTCCATTTATGCACAAGAAATACAATTTCTCTAATTAATAAATAGGGAAAAATAAAAACCTACACTAATAGGTTCTTATTTTTTATATTTTTCAAGTCATTTTGACTTTTTAGCAAAGGTTGGGAACTAGGTTAGCCAAGTTTAGGGATTTGGTAAAGTTTTTGGTCTTTAGATAATCATCCTTGGGTGTAATTTTTTTTTCAAATAATTGAGGTCTTTTTAAGTGCAAGCATGATTGTATCCTAATAATCTAGTCTTTACCTTACATGTGCAATCCTTCTGAGAACCAAAATCAAATCCGAACAAGGTTTATAATCTCAAGAAGAAATTAACCTATTCATTATTCTCTACTAGTTTTTCTAAATTATAACATTAAGATAACATTTTAATAATCCATTATCACTCAATGCTGAGAGAACATATTTGCATTCCTAAACTATGAGGTTTCTTTAAGAAATCATATGAATCTTGAGCTAAGGGCTTGTCTAAAAGGACTTATTGGGAACAAGTAATGAAATGGAGAAAGAAAACACACCAAATATAAATAAAACAAAAAAATAAATATATAAAAACACAAGTACAAACAAGGGACATGAAGGAAAAAATAGAAGGAAACTAATCTAGCCTACCTACACTAGCTCTAACTAGTCTTAAATTCATTCCATTAACACCCTAGGTTGGATAGTAGAGAATTAGTGTTTGAGATACTACCTATTGGTGGGTAGTGTGAACTCTACTCCTTGTAAGTGTTTTAGTTTAAAGGTGTTGTCTCCAAGTATCTTGATTATTTGGTAGGGACATATCTACAAAGGTGTGAACGTCCCATGTTTAACCTTAGGCTCAGATTCCTTATCCCAAATAATAACTAAGTATCCTTGCCTAAAAATATTTATTTTTTAATGTTTATCAAACCACCTCTTGATTTTGGTTTGGTATCTACTAAAATTTATAAAAGCCTCTTCTCTCACATCTTCCATCTGTATGATGTCTAGAAATATTGAATTTGGAAATTCTTGGTCCTCCTCCATGTACTCTTACATGAACCTATATGTTTTTAGCTTGAGTGTGATATGGAATATGGGTTCTTAACCATAAAATATCAATAATGGTGATGCTTTGAGATCTTGTTTGATTCTAGTTCTATCTGCACAAAGAGCATACTTAAGTATCTTATGCCATGTTTTAGGTTTATCAGCTATAGACTTCTTGATAGCCTTCATCAAGTTCTTAATTGTTGATTAAGATACTTCATTACCTCAAAGACAATGGTTTGATGAGAACTTGAGGATGATTTTTTTATCATATGACCATTATATCATCTCTATGGATATAAAATTAGATCCATTATCATAGATGAGACATACATGTGTCCCAAACCTGGTGTATATGTTTTCTTTTAAAAATTGATCACCACATTTGTCCTACATTATTTAGTTACCACTAACATAGTCCATTTAGTGTAGTATCTCATAGTAGTCAGAACATACTTATGACCATAAGAGGAATTAGGGTTAATGACCCTTACAAAATCCAACCCCCATTAGGTAAAGGGTTTATCAATCATTACTAGTTTTAGGGGCATGGCTGCCTTAGGATCTTTGGTGTTGAATACTTAACATGATTGGAATTATATCACATGATTGTGAGAATCCTTGAATATTTTAAGCCAATAGTAAATAGGCCTTAATATTTTATATGTGATAGTCCTTCCATATGGATGTCCACTTCCTAACTTTTCATGGAAGGTGCTCATGATCTCAGTTGCTTCACTCTTGGAGACACATCTCAAGTAAATGCTTTCAAAGTTATTACTATACATAACTCCATCCTTAATCAAAAATTGAGATACCTTGAGCCTTAAATCTCTCTTTTGTTCTTTAATTAACCCTATAAGACAATAACCATTGATTAATAAGTGGACAATGGGATCATACCAATCATTAGGTCTGAAGAATTTTTATTGTACTTACATAACACTTAGATTGGGGTTAGTATTTGTAATCAATTTAATTAAACCCTGGTACCTTACCAATTTGGTTGTCTTCATCTCAATGTCATATTATTGGAGCAGAGAGATCCACTTACCTCTCCTCTCTCATAGTTAATTTTGACTTGGCATGAGATTGGTGGTAGGGTCTATTAGAATGACATGCACCTTATTACTAAGGATATAATGCCTAGATATTTTTACTACCTTGACCAGAGCACATGCTTTATTATTAATTAAAGAGTAGTTTAACTCAACATTTTAAAGGTTAGTACTCATAAAATATATTGGACAGTCACATCCATCTATCTTCTGAGTTATAACTGTAGCTATTATATGGTCTAAAGTGAAGGAGTAAAGATAAAAATATTTAGTGAAGTTTTGACTTATCAATACAAGGCCTTGTCTAATTTTCTCTTTTATGTCTTTGAAATCCTTCTTTGTCTCTTCATTCCTAGTGATCTTATCCTCTTTATTTAACATGTCATTCAAAGGTTTCACTCTTTATGCAAAATCAAAAATAAGTTTCCTTACAAAATTTATTTTACCGAAAAATGACTTTAATTCCTTCCTATTATTAGGGGGATCTATATTAGATATTGCATTTACTCTATTAGGGTCTATAGATATTCCCTCCTTAGTGATAATATGTCCCATTAGTTTTCCCTCGGTAACATAGAAAATACATTTCTTTGGGTTAAGAGAAATCCCATACCTTCTGAATCTTTCAAATACATGTTTTAGGTGAATAATATGATCCTTCCTATATTTATAAAATATAATTAGATAATCCATGTATATGATAATGCATTTACCTATAAGAACTTGGAAAGCCTGATTCATATCCCTTTGGAATGTTGGACCTACATTTATCCATCCAAATGGCATTGTCTTGTAGGTAAATGTGCCTCACTTGGTAGTAAAATAAGTATTCATCTTGTCCTCTTGGTTCACTAGCACCTAGTTATACCCTAAAAAATCATCAAGAAAAGACATCATGGTAGAATAAAAAATAATTTGTATTACTAGGTCAAGAGAAGGTAAGGGTAATTATCTTTCTCAAATTCTCTATTTAGATTTCTAAAATGAATACATAGTCTAATTCAATCATTTTATTCATGACTGGGACTAAATTAGCAACCCAAGTGGAATGCCTAATGGGAAACAAAATTTTGGCATCTAAGAGCTTCTTAATCATGTAATTTTTAGGGAGGTTTAAAAACCATTCATGTGCGACCTTTTTAAAAGTCAAATTAAATAGTTTACATGTTACATCTTCACGAGTCACATTAAAAAATCTTAATGCAAATTTGAAACTCATAATGTGTTCTTTAGTAGTTATAATGCCACTATGAATAAATGTTTGGAAATACTTTTTAAGATTATGAGGAAGGTCATATACCACATCTAGCACATTGATAAAAAAAACCACCTAGTTAATCCATTCCTTGATAGGGATCGAACATAAGAGCACTTTGAATTGGTAAAGTTGGCAAAGACTTTGAAAAACTGTGCTCACCTTTATCCCACCTAGTTTTCCTATGAGCTTATAATGAATGTAGAGGTTCTCTAGTCTCTGAACATGACATTATCCTAATTCTTGATAATTTTAGCTTTTGGGATTTGAATCCTATTTGAAATATGATCTATCAGGATTATCTTTTTAGGGGATAACCATCATACTTGCACATTAAGAAATTTTCAAAAATATTTATATAAATGAAAAAAAAGGACAATAATCTTTAAGTCAGCTAAAAAATGTGTCTAAATGCATAAGTATGAATTATATTTATGTGTTTAAGCTCAAACAAAATAAAATTAGCAAAGGCTCTATCAATATTTGATCAAAACAACTATTAGTAACCTCAAACCTATTTAATTGATAATTATTAATCCATCTTTACCATAATTAAGTGTGTACCTTCAAATAGCATTGATCTTTATCTAAAAAAGCACAAAGATGGGTCAAAGACTATAAAGATCAATGATATTTATAAAATTGGACAAATATTGACACAATTATGCAAAGGTTACACCAATATTGAAACATAATCCACAAAAAATAAAAAAGATACTTTAAATCTATAAAGATCTAATGAGGTCCTCCTTCTAGTGCTAGAAAAAGATCCCCTTGTTAATGCCTAAATATGTATCATAGGTGCCTAGAGTGTTCAATATCACTTATCATTTTATAATTTTGATAATTCAGTGCATAATTTATAGGTTGTGATAATCATGGTATCTGTTAATGAAATAGAGGAAAAGTCAGTGGACTATTTCACAATATTTATAGTGTTTGGTGATTGGGAGCCACTATGGCCAAATATTAGTCTATGAAAAATATGAAGTATGATATGCTAATAATGGTGAATTACTATCAATAAAAAATCTAAAGACTAATATAATATGGGTATTCACAATGATAATTAAACTAGTGTGATCTGGTTAAAAAATGAGTAAAAGAAAAGGTAAGGTATAGGAGAGATATTGTTGATCTTCATTCTAAATATTATGACAAAGTTGAAATATCATTTAGGCATGCACTTAAACAATGTGTAACACTAAGTATCATAATCTCAAATCCTATCAAACATCAATAAAACATCCAAACATGGTATGAAATAATGCGAATAAGAATCATGTTTAATTTAAAGATTTACCCTTGCAAGCAAACAATATTAGCCCAAATGCAAGAAGAGTAAGAAAATGAAATGAAGCTAAAAATTTTCAATTAACTTAGCATTGACACACATTAATATCTCTACATTCAAATGTACACGTCAATAATTCATAAGAACCATTCAAATCTAGAAATTAGAGCAAAGAAGTGAGAGAGAAGCCAGGATAACAAAAGACATAAGCAAATTTTGACAAACTTTGCAAAATTACTTTTTTATATTAAGTGTTCAAAATTTTCAATTATATATTGAATCTAATAACTCCCACCTTTCTACAATTGACAATGCTCTTTTTATAGGATGCAAGGAAGCATGTCGGTTAGTTAAATTCAATTACAAAATTACAAGTGTTAGGACATATGTCCATTCCAAAAATGTTATAGAATAGACTAGAATTTCCCCAATAGATTGACCTATATGAAATGTGTTTTACAAGTTGTACATGTCTTTAAAAATTAACATTTCCTTTTCAAAAGTACATAATCTTAATTATATAAAAGAATATTTCTATCTTAACTAACTAGGAGGCCCTTGTGCTGACGTAGTCTTTTCCCTTCCTTGTAGGGTTTTCATTCTATAATGTTTCTCATTGATAAGATGGAGATAAATGATAGGTATCATGAACAAAAAATTTTATTGATTTTCTAGGCCTTTGAGATCTTGTTGACATTGAAAAATGTCAAGTGAATGAATCAACCCATTCACCTTTTTTGAAGGTCAAAATGCAATCGTACCAATTTAATCATAAGGGACCTATGGCTGAAAATCATTCCTAAGGTGTGAAAAAGGGTATTTTAAAGTTTTGGGTATTACCATGTTCAATAATAAATCTAAATCAAGCTTACAGACATTATTAAGTTGATCAAACATAACACAAAAATCAACAATATCAAGAAGGATTACTCATAAACCATGTTTTAATCTAAAAATTAATCATTCCTTCAATATTATATAATTCAATCTCACATTTGAAATAAACTATCATCTGACCCATCTAATAGAATAAATTCTATGAATTAGATAATATCTTGAAGGTTATACAATTAGGTTGCTAAAAGATGCATCTTATGTTCATGTGCTCACAACACAAAGATGAAAGTAATCAATGACAATAAAGAAGGTAGACAAACTCTAAACAACTAACAACTACTAATAATAGAAAACCAATTAACAATCTTTCTAAACTAAGTAAACCTAAATAATTTAACTATACTAACACTAAACTACTCTAGCACTAAACTAGTCTAAACTAAAACTAGCACTAACATAAAAAAAGAAATAATAAATAAACATAAACAATCAAAGGAAAAAACTAATGATAATGAAAAACTAAATTAGAATTCAAAATCAAATAAATAAAATACATTATAAAATAGAAAATTTTATGAGTCTTAATAAATAAGAGTCATCTTAGCAGAATAGATAGATTTTATTAGAGAAATCAACATCTTTTATACAAAATATCTTCAAAAGATAACTTTTACAATCAATTAAATCAATATTTTGTCAAAAAAATTGATGTTTTCATCATTAGTCAGGTTGAATACTCAGATTTTGTATGTAAGACTGCAAGCTATAATTATCAAAATATATTAAAATTGACAATGTTTAGATAATCAATTATAAATGATAATATAAAAATGGATATACCTACATTATCTAAGTAGTATACTAAACCATCAGAGAAAGTACCATTAGTCTATCTACAAAATTCATGTTATCCTAGAGAAATTCCATAAAAAAGAGAGATAAATGATTGACTTCAAAAATATATAAGTCTTCAGTACCTGTGTTTTTCCTATGCTTTCAATTAATCCTTGATATCTTTTGAAACCTCCAAAGTTGGTTGAAAATGAAGTTGTAACCAACCTTAGTTATTAGTTTAATTTAACTAATTGACTTGTAAAGTCAATTAGTTATAAATAGTTATTAGTTAAAGATAATTTTAATTAAGACTTAAAAAGTCTTAATAGATCAAGTATTTGTCTTTAGACTAGGTATTCCTAATGGGTGGGGACCCATTTAGTCAACTATGAAAATTTAGAATATCAATTAATCAATAAATAATCAAGTAACATATCATATTAAATGTAATTTATCTTTGCATTAATTCCATTTTAAATTTTAATTTAGTTAATGGCATATATATATATATATATATATATATATATATATATATATATATATATATATATATATATATATATATATATAGTGTATTTAATCAATATATTGCCAAACAATATACCAAATCTTTAAAAACTTACTTTAATGCTCTTTAGTCCAAGTGCAATACCATGCTTTTGACAACAAATTAATTTTTTGAAATACCTTGATAGTAAAAATATTTTGATTGTACCACATGAAATATGAACCCAAACTTTCCTTGAAATTACTTTCACTTTGTTTAAAATTACCATTTTACTATGTTTTCCATCCAGATTAGATTTGACTTTCATATGACCATCAAACTGCATAATTTCTGGTTTGTGGTGATGGTCATTTGGCCATCAAGTTTAACACTACAAAAAATTATATATGTGATCATATTTTAGATTTTGTAAAACAAAAAGAAATTCAATAAATTTTCAAAATGAAATGAAAACCCATTGTTAAACTCCCCTTTAACATCATGATTCAACATCCTAAATAAACCAGAAAAATTATAATGATTGAATAAAATTAAATTCTTCATAATTTTATTCCACATATTCTTCATAATTTATCACTGTTTCACCTCTTAAGTGCTATCTTTAATAAAAAATAATTTTTAAATTCATTATTTAGATAAATTTATACATGAACCCTTCAACAAAGATAATATATGTTATGACATATTCTTCCAAAACCATTATATCTAAACTCAAAGAACTTATCATAGTTCACAAAATTATTTGATATTTGAACAATCCTTTCATCATATATTATCATAATCAAATATTTCCATAATATAAACTTATGTAAATCTTTCTTTCAAAAACCATTAAAATATAAACTATATAAAATTATGACCAAAAGATATATTTGCATGCTCGAAAATACTTATGCAACCATTTATTTATGATAATGTAAAGCCTTTAAAATATTCATAAAATAAAACACACAGAGTTTGTTTTCCCTAGATTTTTTAGTCTCAACAAACCCTTTAAAGTTGTAAACAATATATTCAAAGCACCATAAACCATGTAAATGTTTTCAACTTTTAATGAAATAAACACAAAGTTTATTTTCGTAAAAACTTGAAGCTGTTGAAACTTTAAATGATCTATTTAAAAACATCATTGAATATATTATTATAGAAACCCAAACCAATATATATGTTCAAAAGTTTCAAAATTTCTAGAAAACCATGCTTAAACTAAATTAGTAATCATATATTCCTCATCTTATCATTTATCAAAACAATATATCAAAACTAGAACTATTTCTACTTATATATATCGAATAAATGATATATTGAACATTAAACTATAAGATTTTCCTTACAGAAAAAACATGCACAAATTTAAACACATGGCTTATCTAAACTTATCAACATGTAGGCCATAAACCATTTCTTTATTCCATGTCACCAAAACTATCTAAAATAAACATGAAACTTTCTTAAAACTCATTCAAAACTATTTAAGGCATACCTAGTTGTGTTTCCTTGTAATTTTTATGTCTAAAATCTCTTATCCACAACTCAAAATCTTATCTTCCAGAGCTCTGCTTTTGAAAAAAAGCTTCAATAATGAATAAAACCAAGAAAAAACAACCTATTTGTAATTTCCACCCTCCATCATAACTACTTGTCTAGGTGCCCATTTTTCATTGACTCATATAAATCGAGGATGAATTTATCAATTCAGCCAAAATAAGTTAGCAAATGATTAAGCTTAGTAGTAACTAGATTTTTCACTAAACACCTAACTAATCTCCATGAATCGAGGCATGTAACTACTACATTGAATTCAAAAACCACCAAGATCTCTAACTTCATCTCTAAGCATCAGGAACATGCTTCACATTAAATTTCCTTACCAAGTCAATCTTGTCATGAACTTATTAAATAGACTATCAAATGGAATGGAGACTCACCATGCCAAAATGTGAACTTTGAAATAAACTTAAGTTAACACTTGTGTCATACATATTTTATATTTAAACAAACCTTTGTGCCTGTATCATAACATAAGCTTAATTTATAAAACTTTAGAAATGAGTGAGTCTTTCTTAACATTTAATTTTTTTTTTAAATATACATCACCTTAGCTTTAGAAATACTTAAAATAAAATAGTGTTTTATATTTAAAACTTAAAACCACTAAGTATGCGTTGATATCCTTAAGAAATAACTTGGGTTTCAAAGTTAATATCAAATTCCACTTATATATGCAATTAAATAATGTCATAATTTTTTTATTTGAAATAAATTGAAATTTAAATCATATGAATATTATATAACTTTGGTAATCAATCATGTACCAATATGGTAATCAACATTATGTTTAATCTGAAACATTAATTTGTGAAATGTTATAATTTGACTATCGATTCATTTGCAATTAAAATTATAACATTTATTTGATCATATAAATATATCAATTATATTCATTGATCCACAAATGCTTTTCAAAACCACTATAATGAAAACATGAATTCATAAATATGATAATTAATAAATTATTAAATTTAAAGTACGAATATTCATAAATAATAGTAATTGATTTAGGGTCCTTAATTGTAGTTTTAAATTTTATGAATAAGTCATCACTATAGCAGAGTATGAGTAATAGTATATTATTTTATAAAAATAGAGGGTATGAAAATTAGGTATAACAATGGCGACCTTACTAGCTAATTTTAAATATGAAATTAGGTAGCAATAAAATTGCCTATCATAAGAACATTAGCTTGAGAGTGTGATCCAAGTAAATCATTTCTCATGCATCTATGAGTGAACCCATTTTAATATATTTCAACAAGGGATGAGATGTTTGGCTAGTGTGGCCAAAAAAAAAGGGATGATATAAAAGGTAAATTAAGGCTGGGTGCATACAAAAATGAAAAAAGCTTCAAATACAATATCTGAAAATAAAGTAGAACTTTAACAACTAGTTATAATTTAGCATATATTATTCATATATATATATATATATATATATATATATATATATATATATATATATATATATAAAAAATTATAAAGAGTAATATCTAATAATAATTGATTCTTATAGTAGAATTACAATATCTTTGAATTCTTCCTCATAACATGAAAAATTCATCCACTTGGAACACTTGTTAATATTTTCAAAAGTAAAGTCAAACAAAAATAGGAAAACAAACAAATGATAAGAAAATAAAATAATACAAACCCAAAAAGGAAAAAGAAGAGCAAAATATCAAGCCAAAATTGACAAAATATTTACACACTAAAAATAAAAAAATCATTAACTGACATAAAAAATCATCTACTATGGGACAAAATGAAGGATGCACCATAAATATAAACTAACAAAAGCAAATAAATAAAACTTAATAAATTGAGGAGGTATAAGAATAAAATATAAAAGATCTCCTCCAATATAATTATAATGTAAGACATTATTTTTAGCATGCAAATATTCATGATTTAAAATCAACAACAAAACATGATAAATAAATTAAATAACCTTAAATAAACATAATTAAATCAATATTATGTGTGATTTTATCCATTTATTGATTTCATATTGTATGTGAAAGCTTATTTATTTGATATGGAGTGAGATAAATATATTTAGGATAGAGAGAATATTGATCAATAAATTGACTTGTCCATTTATGTATCTCTAAATACTTTTGAATATCTTTTGATTTAACATATTTAGTAAGATTTATTGTTTCAAACTCTAAAATGTCATAAAATTTGAAACATTCATAGACAATGTTATTAAATAAATCTTTTAATTTAAATTTTGAAGAAGAAACATTATAAGAAATATCATACTCATTTGTTAATTTTATATTATGACTTGAATAATTTAGAAAATGAAATTTTTCATACTCAACTTCAGTCAATTAATTTCTCATCTCGGTGTCTACAAAATCATAAACATATTTTTTTGTTGTTATAGCACTAATTCCAACATCAAAGAAATCAAAATTTTCATTATTAGGATGATATTTTGAATCAAAGGTGATAGGATAGCTATCAAAAAGATTTGAATTAGATTTTATATTATTATATATAGTAATAAAATCATAAGTAGATGAATAATTTCTATTGGAAGAGTAATCAGATTCAAAATCCAAAGAAATTTTCATATCAAAATCAAGAGTTTCTAGTTCATTTTTTAAAAGCATCATTATCTTAATCATTAGATATGTTTGGAAGAAAATTAGGAGTAACTTTATTTGATAAAGAATCATCACCATAAAATAAATAAGAGTTAAGATAAAATAATTTATCAAATGATTGATCAAATTGATTAAACAAATTAAATTACTCTAATTTTGAATGTAATGAAAAGTCTATATCACAACAATTTGATGAAATATTTGAACTATAATCTAATTCTTGAGAAGTATTTTTAGTATACCATGTCATGATTTGATCGTAAACAAAAAATATAGAATATTATTTAGGAAATTTTTGTTTGAAATATAATATTAATGTAGAGAATTTTTGCATTTGAATATATCATGATAGAGTGAGCAAAACTTATAGAAATCTTGATTTTGTCTTCAAATGTGAACAAATTTCAAGGTTGAGCTGAAGTCAATAATACTAGCTTTATGAATAATATGAATATAATTCTCATGTAAGTTATTCTTCCAACAAAGAAAGAAAAGATCACCACTTAGCCGAAAAGGAATAGAAATTTCATTTAATTTTCAAAGAACACATAATACGTATTCTCTTATGGACATTTTTTTATTTCAATCAAAGAATGAACCAAGATATTAGACATTGATCTACTTGATTTTCAATTAATATTTTTATGTAAAACAAATATTGAGTGAGTTCATCCATATTTTCCATAACTAAGTAAGAAATAATCATGAAACTAGAATCAAAATCTTGGCAATTAGTTATGATAACTATGAATTGAAAACTGGTGACCAGTTATGATAAGGTGAATCATTGAAGCCAAGAATGAATAAATAAAGACACTTTATTTAAATTTCCCCAATGGAGTCACCAAATTTTTTGATGGAGAAAAATGTCATGCTAATGAATAAATCCATTCCCTTATTGTGAAGGTCAAAATGAAATCGTACTAGTTTAATCATAAGGAACCTATGGATAAAAATTAGTCTTAAAACATGTAAAAGGGTCTTTTAAAGTTATACAGATTACTATGTTCAATAATAAATATAAATCAATATTAAAAATATTATTAAGTCAATCAAACATAATATGAAAATTAATTATATCAAGAAGGGTTATTCATAAACCATGTTTTGATCTAAGAAATTAATCATTCCTTCAATATTATATAACTCAATCCCACATCTGATACAAACTATCATCTAACCTATCTAATAGAATAAAGTCTATGAAATATACAATCTCTTAAAGTGCAAAAAATAAGAGTCATCTTAGTATAATGGATATATTTTATTTGAGAAATCAACATCTTTCATACAAAATATCTTCAAAAGATAACTTTTTCAATCAATTAAATCAATAATTTGTCATAAAAAGTGATGTTTTGATCATTATTCGGGTTGAATACTCAAATTTTTCATAAAATACTATTAGTTACAATCATCTAAAGATATTAAACTTGAGAATCTTTAGATAATCAGTTAGAAATGACAATATAAAATTGGATATACTTGTGTTGTATAAGCATTATACTCAACCATAAGAGAAAGTACCATTGGTCTATCTATAAATGTCATGCTATCTTAGAGATATTGTATATAAAAAATAGAGATAAATGATTGAATTCACAAATATATAAGTCTTTAGTACCTATGTTGTTCGTTTGATTTCAAATGAATCAATGATCTCCTTTAAACCTTCAAAGTTGGTTGAAAAATAAGTTACAACTAACCTTCGTTATTAGTTTAACTTAACTATTTAATTTTTAAAGTTAATTAATTATAAATAGTTATTAGTTAATGATAGGTTTAATTAAGACTTAAAAAGTCTTAATAGATCAAGTATTTGACTTTAGACTAGGTATTCCTAATGGGTGGGGACCCTTTTTAGTCATCTAAGAAAATTTATAATATCAATTAATCAATAAATAATCAAGTAACATATCATATTAAATGAAATTCATCTTTACATTGATTCCATTTCATATTTTAATTTACTCAATGATATATATATATATATATAAACAACATACTAAATATTTGAAAACTTACATTAATGCTCTATATTTTAGGTGCAATACCATTCTTCTAAAAACAAATTATTTTGTGAAATACCTTGATAGTAAAAATATTTTGACTATATCACATGAAAGATGAATAAAAAATCTCCATGAAACAACTTTAACTTTAGTAAAAATAACCATTTTACTCTATTTTCTATCTAGATTAAATTTGATGTTCAAATGACCATCAAACTACATAATTTCTGGTTTTTTGTGATGGTCATTTAGCCATCAAATTAAACACTATAAAAATTTTTATAGGTGTTCATTTTGCATATTTTGTTCAATAGAAAAAATTCAACAAATTTTCAAAATTAAATGAAAACCCGTTGTTAAACACTCCTTTACCATTATGATTTAACATCCTGAATAAACCAAAAAATTATAATAGTTGAATAAAATTAAATTATTCATAATTTCATTCCACATATTCTTCATAATTTATCATTGTTTCACCTCTTAAGTTCTATCTTAAAGTGAAAATATTTTATTGATGGATTATTTTGAATAATTTTATACAAGAACCCTTCAGTAAAGAGAACATCATTTATGACATATTCTTCTAAAACCATTATGTCTAAAATCAAGGAACTTATCACAGTTCTTAAAATTATCTGATATTTGAACAATCCTTTCATCATATTTTATCATAATCAGATATTTTTTTAAGCTAAACTTGGGTAAAGATTTATTTTGAGAACCATGAATAGAAACTATAGAAACTATGACTGAAAGATATATTTTCATGTTCAAAAATACTTATGCAACCTTTTATTTATGATAATGCAAAGCCTTCAAAATATCCACACAAAAAAACACAGATTTCATTTTCCAAAAATCTCATAATCTCAATGAACCCTTTAAAGCTATAAATGGCATAGTCAAAGAACCATAAATCGTAAAAACTTTTTCAAATATTAATCAAACAAACACAGAGTTTATTTTCATAAAATCCTAAATTTATTGAAAGTTTAAATGATCTACTTGAAAACACAACTGAATATAGTATTTTATAAACCCAAACCAATATATATGCTCAAAAGATTCAAAATTTCTAGAAAATCATGCTCGAACTGAAGTGAAAACCATATATTTTTCATCTTATCAATTCTCAATGCAATATTTCAAACCTAAAACTATTCCTTCTTATACATGAAAATAAATGATATATTAAACACTAAAATGTAAGCTTTCCCTTCCAAAACAAACATGGACATATTTAAACACATGGCTTATCTAAACTTATCAACATGCAATCCATAAATTTCTTCTTTATTCCATGTCACTAAAAATATCTAATGTATCCATTAAATTTTCTTAAAACTCATTCAAAATTATTTAAGGCATACTTGGTCATGTTTCCTTACAATTTTTGTATCTAAAATATCTTATCTATAACTCAAAATCGAATCTACTAGAGCGTTGTTTCTGTAAACAAGCTTCAAGAATGACAAAATCTAAGAAAAACAACTTATTTATAATTACCACCCTTTGTCATAACTACCTTGCCTAGGTGCCCATTTTCCATTGGCTCATCTAAATCAACCATGGATTTAGAAATTACGCCAATCTATGTTAATAAATGATTAAACATAGTAGTAACTAAATTTTCAACTAAACACCTAACTAATATCCATGAATCAAGGCATGGACTTCCTACATTGAATTCATTATCTACCAATATCTCTAACTTGATCTCAAAGCATTAGGATCATGGTTTACATTAAAATTCTTTGCCAACTCAATCTTCTCAAGAACTTATTAAATGGACTGCCAACTTACCATGCCAAAACATGAACTTTAAAAAAAACTTAAGTCAACACTTGTGTCATAAATCCTTTGTATTTAAACAAAACTTTGTGCATTGATCATAACATAAGCTTAGTTTATAAAAATTTAGAAATGAATGAGTCTTTCATGGTATTTATATATTTTTTTAAATTCCCATCACCTTAGCATTAAAAACGCTTATAATACAATAGTGTTTTAGATTTAAAACTTAAAAACACTAAGTATGCCTTATTATCCTTAAGAAATAACTTGGGTTTCAAAGTTATTATCAAATTCAACTTATATATGCAATTAAATAATGTCATAAATTTTGCATTTTAAATAAATTGAATTTTGAATCATATGAATATTATAGCACTTTGGTGATCAATCATGTCCCAAGATGGTAATCAATACTGTGTTTAAACTAAAATTAAATGCTATAATTTGACTATTAATTCATCTGCAATTAAAATTGTAACATTTATTTGATCATATAAATATGTCAATTTTATTCATTAATCTACAAATGATTTCAAAACCACTATAATGAAAACATGAATTCATAAATATGATAATTACCAAATTATTTAATTGAAATTATGAATATTCATAAATAACACTAACTGACTTAGGGTCCTTGATTGTAGTTTTAAATTTTATGACTAAGTCATCACTATAGTAGATTATGAGTAATAGTATATTATTTCATAGAATTTAGGGGTTTGAAAATTAGGCATGATAAATCCTTTTTTATCCCTTTCTAAAGCTTGTTTGATGCCCCTATAATTTCCTATCTTCTCTTCTGATGACAAAAGTAGACCCATGGCCTTCTTATTATCATCCCCTATTTTCCCTTATCTTTGGCTCCTTACATCTTGCATGAATTGACTATTTATGTGCTTGAACTCCTCATCAGTTATTAGACCCAAGGGACTAAGTATGGTAGGATCCTTGATCAATATATCCAAAATGTGTAGAATTTTAACTTATTAATACTTAGGGTATTTATATATGTCCTCTATATGCTTGGACCAACCACTAGGGTCTTGATCTTATCAATTAATATAGCCATATCCATATTAAGGTGGGCTAGGCTAACTGTCCTAAATTGAGGGATTTGATATTTGGTCAAGACCTTGATCAAATCCTTTACTTGGTAGCTCAAAGCCTACCATTGGAAAAATTTGCCTTATCCTTAGTACTTTGTTTTATTATTGCATCCTTCTTAGTTATAACTAACTTCAAATAATTGAATAAGTTAGTCATGGTGTGTTCAAATTACATGAACCTATCTTCTTGAATTGACAAGATGGCTTATTATTTCATGTTCTTGTTCTATTATAAAATGTCCTTGATCATTGTATATAATTGGTTTGTCTAATCTTGATCTATTTAAAGGACATTTTCTTCAAACATTGGATCTTCGCCAGGCCTTTGTCCTCCTACTAGAGTCAATCCCACAAAAGGTTCCAATTTTTGGAAAGTGAATTCCTCTCCACCAATCATGCATTTCTGCTTAATTATAATCTACAAACTTGTAATGGCTGGGTAAAATTTGACACAAACTAAATATTTAATCACTTTAGGAGTTGGTGTCTCCATTTTTGCTCTACTTGATTCTCCTAGAGTAGTCATTATTTTCTCTTCCTCCTTTTACAACATAACTATCCATGGTTTGGATTTCTTATGCATTAGAATATTGATTCCTTGTGTCAATGCCCAAGGATGGTGCATGGTAGGTGCCTTATAAAAAAATTATAGATAAACCATTCAAGAATGGTTGGTCCATAAATCAAGTTTTCCTCACTAAAGAGATTAACTTCACTCAAAGGATGAGTGAAGGTCACTTTAGGATTTTTATCCTTCATTGGGACAATGAACAATTCAACTTTTCTTTTTTTTTGGGGGGGGGGGGGGTCTATAGGAACTATGTCTAATACTTCCTTCCCCTTTTCTTATTTGGATACCTCCACTTTCTCATCCTTAGACTCAGGATAATAATATAAATTTTAGAGCATCTTCAATTATTTCACCAAGTTTTAGTACTACTAAATGGATTTCCTCCACTAGTGATCCTTACTCCTCTACTTGAGTTAAGGAATATGTAATTTCATTGTGCCTCATCTCTTATGGCCTTTTTCTCAGGTTGTGCCTCAAGTCTAGATTCTATTTTTAATTGGGATGGTAGAGGTATAGAAGGTGAACCACTCACAAAATGGTACCACCTTAGCCCCAATTTCCATTTCTCATCATCTCCTTTATGCTCCCTTTACATTTTACACTCTAGTTTGATGTTGTGATTTTTAAACCTAAAGGTGACCTCAAAAAATGAATAGATATTTGTATAAAATGGGGTAAAAATCACTATATTTATGATCATATGGTACATTGATTTCCTTGGCCTTCAAGTGTTCTTTAACCTTTCCCTATGGATCCCACCACCTTAGGTCATCCACTTCAATATTAAAGGAGTTCTTATGTTTGAAAGAAGCCTCAAATATTATCCCATTATAAAAATATAGTTATTTAAATTGTTAAGGGGAAGCTATGAAGTATTCCATTCTTCTTGGTTTTTCACAAACCATCTATTCCATTGAATAATGGGTAAGCCACCTTCTACTTAGCTAACTTGTTTGGCACATGAACTTGTAATCTAAGGGGAGTGCATTATGTTCCTTTGATCCTAATTATTATGCAATTTGGATACAACCAAATGTATCTCATGGCATCAATTACCTTTTTGTTCAAGGGGATTACTCTTGGCATTGCATTCCTAATTATGGCCTCAGATAGTGCGGGATAAAAATAGTCACATATGAATTGGATGTGGTCCCTATATTTGAATATGTGTAATTTTGAATAATATTGGAAGATTTTTTATGTCCCATTAGGTGACCATTATCTTAGGTTAGAGATATTTGTGGTAGAATGTAAGGCATATAAGAGGTATGACATCATGTATAATTGGTTCCTAGTTTTCTTCTTAATTGTAAATATCTACCTACTCAAACACATGATGAACACTTCACCAAGGGGAGGGGTGAGTTATTTATCCACCATAAAATAGACTAATGGAATTCAAATCTTATAAAAATATGTGGTGGTTAGATTTACACATATATTGGTCATCAAAGTCATGATGATTATGATCCCAAGTCTAAAATGACTCATGGGAATGTTGCCATTGAAATCTGAAAATACCTAATTTCTAGAATATACCCATAAGGCAAGGATGATCTTCAAGTCATTTTCCTTATCCTAATTTTTTTATTTTGGTTTGGTTTATTTGGGGTTTAGGTAGCTTATAATAGATTTAAAATTCTATGGTAGAGATATAAGTTATATTATTATGAGTATGTTTATTGACTAACATGCTCTTATCAATTTTAGCATCTCTAAAAATAGGAGAGACAACTTATACATAATACCATACCTCAAGTTTTGTTATGGCATAATAGAAACCCATAATTTGAATGGAAACTTTGTAATATTAGAGCATTATCACCAAAACATTCTTCTCTTCTTCTCTCATGATGGGATGTTGGTTCTCAATGGTCCAAAACAAACTTGACCAATTATTTTCCCTAGTATTTAAAGTTGTGGCATCAAATTATGTATCTTTGAAAACTTGTAATTTTGCATCTAAGGTTAGATATAACTCTACATCTTCTCTGGAGACACTTTTCTGGGCTAACATGGTTGTAATTCTCTCTAAATTTCATACCAGTGGTCTATAATTCAATTTTGGATCAAATTATCTTTTCTCAAACAATAATCCAATCTTCTTGGCTTGATTATGATTATCAAAGGTCACACTAGGGCTTATAAAAGTGATATGGATTTTTGAAGGCTCCTTATAGTTATCTAATAGTGATTTTTAGGTGTGGAGCTTGATTATCTTCTAGGATTAGAGGTTAAAATTATGATGTTATTTTAGACGGGTTTGGATCCCATTCTTTGAATCCCTTATTACCTTGTTAAAATTTAATTTTGTAATCAATCTGGGCCATTGATTAAATGTTTCTAAATCTAATGGTAAAGGTTATGTTTAGGTGTTTTTACCCTAAAATGTATTGATATATGGTTGAGATGGATTATTGTGATGAATTAATAAAATATTGTGCATAGTGTGGAGATGAAAAAGGTAGAGAGGTGTAACAGGGTTTGTTATAAGATTTTATTTCTCTCTTGTATTATTAAAAATAATATATTGGACAAGTTTGGTGGATGTATCCCATTTTGGGTGAACCACATTAAATTTGGAATCTCCTATTATGTGCATGTTTATTTTTATTTTTTGAATGTTTGATTAATTCATTTCATAGTTTCTCTTGTATGTGATTTGGGGATAGATCTGGGTTTCAATTTATCCTAACAATGGAAACTATTTAAACTTATGTGATCTTCATGACTTATATTGTGTTTGGATATTTTCATTTATACCTTTCCATTTCTCGGGTCCCTAAAATCTCTTAAATTGACCAGTCTAGCTTACATGGCTCCATCGTGACATCTTGTGGCATTTTCATAGCACTTTGTTTATTAATATTTGAAAAATAACCATTATCTTTTGAAAATTCCACATTAATCTGACATCATTATATTTATTTACATAGATTAACATAGATCACTGATCTTGATCCATAAGGTTGAATGTTATTGGTCCTGAGCTTTGTTTAAATGTCTATACTGATCTCTTATCATTGATCTTGATTATAAAGATCAATCACACTTTGTCGATCTTGATCTACTTCACTATGCATCTTGCTCCATGGAAAATTTATTGGAATGTGTATGTTACATCACGTACCTTTGATATTTGAGAGATGATAAAGCTCTAGTTTATGTCTCATAGATATGCCACATGTCATTTTTGTGTTTTTTGTTTAGTTTTTTACACTTTCTATGCACCATCTGATCATCTTTGTATAAGAAAAAATGAACCATTAGATAATGATCTGTAGGTTCAAATGTCATTAGTTTCTCAATTCTCTTTGGTTGTGAGTGTGACACTTTCCACCTTATCACTTATCTTGGGGATCTATTGAATTCTTGAATCAATACATGTCATTAGATTAATCTTGCCTAAGTAAATGTGTGTCATCGATATTCAGAAAATGCCCAAGATTTAACTTAAGGTTAGGGTCTTTGTCTTTAAGCTCACACCATTGGATCTTGATCATTTGAGTGAACATAGACCATTGATCTTGCAAATAAAAATGTTGTTTAAGTCATTGCTCAGGAAACATAAAGTTTAAGTTAAAGTCTTAGACTAAGGTTTTAATTCATATTAATAAATACAAATAAATATTTATGATTAAGTATTAATCTAGGTTTTAAACATGTTAAATGGGACCCAAAAAAATAAAATACCTATCCTAAAGTCTTAGCCTAAGGTTTGTATTAATAAATATGATAAAACATAGGGTATCGTTTTAGGCTAAGATTTATAACAAAGGACCATGCGCTAGTTAAACCATACCATTAATAAAATAGACTAGGAGGTCATGGGATGTAGAGGGATGAAGCATAATATTTTTAGACTATTTTGTCATGTTTTAAAATATGACTAAGCTTTAGGATAAAAATTGAACTAAGTCCATGGCATAATTGAAATGTTCCCACATAAAATGTTCTTATCAAATTTGAATTCCATTCAAATGGAATGAGCTAGGGTAATTGGAGTTAGGGTTTAAAGTTGATAAAACATGAATTTAACTTGATTTCAATAGAACAAGGGATAATAAAATATCTAACCATTATTAGATCATAAAACCTAGACATTGATTATTCCAAACAGACTCCATTGGAGCTGTGACCTACAACATAATGATCATGTATTAGAATTTTTAGGCAAAATTGATTCAAAATTATGAACAAATAATCCCAATAGACTATGGTGTGGATGATCTTCAAAAAAATATTTAGTGAAAAACATTCTAGTGATACTCTGATTAAATGAATTTTCAAATTTAGGGTACAAAATTGCACTTTTTTTAACACAAGGGTCCCCATTTTTCATAAATGGGGGTATGTTGACCTCAATAATAGGTCACAAAATTTATGAATGATCCATTAAAGCCTCTCGAGTTCCTTAAGTTTTTCAAATACTAAAATAGGGTTCTTGAATATAAAAAGATAGATAACATAAGATTTATATTGTGAAACCATTCCAAATTTTGTGTGAAGTCTCTAAAGGACATTTTCAAGCTAATCTAGACATTTTATAAATTAATGGATGTCTACAATGTCAATTATAGCTAACTGTGTTCAAGGTAGCCTATAGGTACTCATTGAGAAGGTTCTAAAAAGGGAAAAAATTGGTAGTGTTATCTCATTATTTACTTCTTAATTTTGTATTAGTGTTTTTAAATACTATGTGATATTTATCAATTATTTTAATAGTTAAACTAGTTCATTTTGTAGTGGATACAAGACAAGTTTCTTGAGAAGGCAAAATAAAGCGTGTACAAGTGCATCTATTTTGTCAATGTGGCTACCTAACTAGAGTATTGGAATTGTGTTGGTTTTTATCAATGAATTAAGCCTATCTTAGAGATTATTGGGTGACCAAGTGAATAAAAAAAAGTTAAAGTGAAAGTTGTTTGAATTCCTCAAATAGACAAAATTATGCCTAATAGACTTATAAAGGTAGAATTAATGATATCTCAATTTTGAGGGTAGTATTCCTCATGATATAATAAGTTTTAATTAATAAAATTGATAATAATCTCATAATATTATTCAATAGTTATTATGGTGCATTGGTTGTGTTAGGAGTTTTAGAAAAACGATCTTATTCAAAGGTAGATTACAGTCAAAAGAGTGAATATTATATTTAAGGACACTAAATTTGTATTCTAATATGAATACAAAGGTTCTTGTGATAAATATGATATATATTTGTATATTAATATAATTTGTATTGAGATACTAATATAATGAACTTAAGTCCTATTTAAAAATTGTAGACCTAGTGACTTGAAAGCCTAATAGAAGACATATTTATTTAAAAAATGCAATCATTATTGAATGATCAGATTATAAAGTGTGACTCATTAAGAGATAGAGTTATTAAAAAATTTCATTGGTATTTAAATACCACTATTATAATATTATTTTTTGTTCAAGAATTATGATATCTAGAAGTTGTGTATATCAGATCAATTGATCATATACCAAACAAAGGCAAAATTAGAATGGGATGGACTATCTATCATTAAGATAAGTATATTGAAACGAAAATGAATTCTAAAATAAATATATGGAGAATTTTGTCCTATTATAGTGTTATAAAGTTTTGATATTTTCATAACATACTCTTTTGAAAACTTCTAATTGATTAGGATGATCTCATGATTCCTAGACCCTTAAACAAGCTTCTATATCAAAGAAAACCTACCCATGCTAGAGAAATGGAGATTTTTTGGTGATTTTTTTATGGAAAATAAGGTATTTTCATCAAGTTTTTAATATTAAAAAACTCTCCCCTTAACCTAATATAGGTAAATCACAAGTCTTGAGCTCCCAAAAGGCACCTATAGGCATAAAGCATAAAATATCAAACACCTATAATTCATTATCAAGATTTAAGAATTAGAAGTGTTGGAAAGTTTTTAAGAGTAATTTTAGCCCATTATTAGACCTATAAACCATACATAATTCATTATAAATATTTTAAGATAAAACTTCTATTAAAATTTTGCTAGACCATAAACAATCATGTACCCTATTATGTTTTGTAGAGCTAGTCTAATGTTAAGAGATCAAAGGGAGTTGATTATATCCTATAGATATTTGAAAAGAGAATATAGTTTATAAAATAAATAATTATAGTAATAAATATTTTACATGTAAATAATCCATTGAGAGAACAAGATTATGTTCACACTTGCAATCCAACTTTCCATTTTTATCATATATTCCTAAAATTCTAAAATTTGTCTAAACAAAGGTCTATAGTGATTGTTATTGAATAATTGTTTTTTTTAAAAGGTGTATCTAAGAGTTATATACCTTATTAAAGTATTATAATTGTTTAAAAATCTTTTAAAGTCATTTGAGGCCATTATATAACCTCTCAAACTAGTACAATCCTGAAAAAACCTAGTGTAGGGTTTGGATAGGGAATGTGAAATATTTTGAGTATTATCCATTAGAAAATCTTAAATTTTTTTAATCTAGTTTATCTCAAAATTATTTAAGATATTATGATAATTTTGAATTGATATAGTACAGATAAGTATGAAATCTAGGACTAAGCAATGTACTAAGCCTAAAATAGATCCAATAAGGAAGAGATAATGTGAGTTGGGGTATCATCTTTGAGAGTTTGAATATAAAAATTTTAATGAAGTAATATAAGAATCGAGGGTACTATAATATGTATTTTTTTTCATATTTAAGTGTTTTAGGTTGTACAAACCAAGAAAATTTATACCTGAATAGGGCTACAAGAGAAAAGTATAGGAGAACCTTGTTTTGGGAGATTTGTGAATTTTAAAATGTATTAAGGGATGATATATATTAATAAATGAAAAATGATATGAAATAAGATGAATGGAGGATCAAAAATAAGTAATAAATGTCTATATAGTGGATTTATTACCTTAGAGCTTGCAAATTGGCCTAATTAAAATAAGCTTAGTAGCCTAGTTGAAGGAAAGAGTGAATATGGTAAATAGGTGTTGTAACTCTAAGTTAGGGTCTATTATTTATTTAATGTGTGAAAATGGAGATAAATGGGATAGATAAAGTTTTTTTGAGTCTTGGAATGGAGACAAGAAACCTAAAATTGAGTACTAGGCCTTTATGCTAATGAAGATATATGATGATTAACAAGTTTGGTAGAAGAGTGGAGAGAGTGAAGATATGACAACTATGTTTTATGATAAAAATGTTTATGGTAAGAAGGTGAACATATAAAAATTAATAATTTTTTTTAGAATGATGCAAGATCATGTCTAATAACTACTCCACGTGTTAATTGATTAAAAGGAGGTTTGTAAGATGACTTATAATCGATTGTGTGTAAATTTTTATGAAGGTGGCTGGAAAAAATACATAATAGGGTAAAAATTGAATATTTCCATCTCATTATTTGGTTATAATCTTGTCTAAAGGTTGTTACACATTAGATAAGCATAGTATAATATCTCTAAAGGGTTGTAAAGGGTATCTTTTTTCTTGTAATAGTTTAGAACCTATTAAAGGGTTAAATTAGGCTTATCTAGGCCTAAAGGGACAAAGTTATTCTAATTGATATCTTCTAAGAAACCAATAAATTAAAACTAGTTTATTATCAAGATAAGACAACTATAAACATAGGAGAAGGCTAGTAAGAAGGTTTAGGAGTCACATTACCCTTTTTTTAGACCATAAAGATCTATTAAATTCTTGTAGCATTATATTGAGATGAAATTGGTTTTTGAATCATAAATTATGTTGAATAGTGTTTGGATACATACAAAACATCATTTTTAATGTAAATATCAATGCTTCAAACCTCTCATTAGTTTTGATAGAGGTATTGAGTCAAGAAAAAGATAAGATTTTAAGTGAAAAAGAGTCCTAATTATGGTTTCAAGTGATTATCACTAGAATTTTTAGGTTTCCTTAAATGAATTAAAATAAATAGGTCTTTTATATAAGGTTGTATCATTGATCTTAAATCTTTCCTAGACATTTTGAGTTTTCAATTCAAGAGAATGAGTAATGTCTTGTTGAAGTCTCACAATGATGCAAGAACATCCTGTAAAACATATACATATGGTCTTATAAGTGGTCTTAGGAGTCTAAAGAGGTTTTATTGGTGATAATAAGCCTTTATTAAGGAACTTATAGATTTTATTAGTTCATACAATTTTAAGTGTTTTCCCTCGAAAAGCATCAATTTAAATTTTCAAATTTAACTATGTAAATTTGTGTGTAAATTGAATGGTTTATAATAAAACATAATTCCTAGAGGTATTTTATAAATTTTATACATATATATTGAGTAATTTATATCCATTTGTGGTTTATAATAATCTTATAATGTCATACAATGTAATGTAACTACTTGATAAGCCTTGAAAAGTCAATTTTCTATCTTAAGTTAAGATGGCTGAGGGGAATATTATGCAAGATCAACCAATTAAAATGTTATAATATCATTAAAAAACTTGAAACTCATTATTCGTAGAAATATGGATGTGAACAAAGGTAGATAACATCATAAAAGGATCATTTATCATCATTTTTGAAGTGTGTGGAGGATTCTACAGTCCAAAAATAGTGTTCTATATAGTAATAAGGTTATTTTATTATAAATAAAGGTTTTATATTATATAATATAGTGTTTCCATGTCATGTTTATATATGTGAATTAAATTATATTCTAATAGAATAGATTATAATATTGGATCAAGGTTTGAATTGTTAATTCTCTAAAAATTATGTACTATGTGTGTTGTAGTTAAACTCAGTTAACCTAAAACATGTGAGAAGTTTTTTATGAACTAAAATTAGTTATTGGAAAATTTGGGTAACGTATTTAAGATATTTTTTAGGTTTTATTTTGTGAATATAGGCTTTTTATTTTATAAACCATTGTTTATGCGCTCTTTGGTCTGTCATTTACAGTGAAGCCATAGACTATAGAAAAAGGTCTCTAAATTCATTTCTAGTCAATTAAACAATTCCAAAAAAAAATTTAAAAATCACTATAAATCATTGAATACCTAATACAAACGTTTTTATAATAAATGGTGTTCTAAATTTACATATATAAGTGACCAAAATAGGGACATCCTATAAGTGACTAGGGCACAAGACAGTGAACTAAAGAATTAGGTGTGATTTTGAAATATTGAAGGTTTTTGTGAACTTTAAAGGTTGGAAAATATTATATACAACTAATTAAACCTATTTTATATGTCAATAAGTATCAAAAAAATCTACTTTGTGACTTGACCTATAAGGACAAACTAGGCCTAGTGGTCTACAAGAAGGGTTGAAAAGGTTTTGGATAGATTTTAATAAAAAATAATAATTAATATTGGTTTTTATTAAATATTAGTATTATATGGTTTAATAAAACCTATTTAAGGTCTTAAATATTCATTAAAATGAATTTTTTCTTAAAATATATAGAGGGTTCTTATACAAGACTAACTATCAAGAAAGAGTTGAACTTGAGTAAAGTTTCCTTAATAGATGAAGACATATATGGAGTATTATGTTTTAAAAAATATTTTTATAGGTAAAATAATATTTTATTTAGTTATTAAAACCATTTTGGTGTCAACCAATTCCTTGAGTTAGTTGAAATTTATTGAAAAAGCAAAATTTAGACATAAAGACCTAATAGGAGGCCTAATTGAGAAGGAGGATACTAAAATGAGTGTGTACTGATAACTACTTAAAATGGAAGATGAAAATATGTAAGTACATAGTTGGTACTCAAAAGTGTTCTTGGTATGCTTTGAAGGTTTGTAGATTGGTCTAGATAAGGAGGTTTAACGTAGAAATAGGCTACAAGGAGATATAAGCCAAGATTAGTAAAAGGGTTTGAAAGGTTAATATAGGTTTTAAAATGGGTTAAAATGAATTAATACAAGTATAATATGATGAAATATACATAATTAAAGTAAAATAATAGTATAGCGAAGTTTATATTAAGAAATGACCTATTTGAGCATAAGTAAGGGACTAGAGTCAAGTTTGAAAATGGAAACTTACTAACAAAAGGAGATTTTGTAAATGAAATAGGTATAACTTCATGATTTGGGTAGTTTTTTATTTGTATTAAGGTAGGTTTAAATTTTTTTATGCAATAAAAGCAAGAGTCATAGTGATAATTATAGACTTTTGAGAAAGATTCATCAGAAGATTGAAATTGAAGAAGAATCATTTATTATTTATCATCATATTAGCATTGTGATATCACTATAGAACATTTTAATAATTTATACAAGTAATTATCCCTATTTTTGTTTCTTTTATAGAGGATTATGTTATTTTAAACCTATAGGTAGTGATTGAAAATAGACTAGAAAGTGGAAGTTGACTGTGTTTGTATTGGGACTTGAGTCTAAACCTCATGTGAAAGTCTATCATCATTGAAATATTATTTAAAAAAACTTTATTAGATTAATCCAAATAAATTATTAGTTAATAAAATTCAATATCTTCCGAAATAGGCATATTAGGGATATATGGATCTAAAGAGAAGAGTTGTCATGAAGTCTAACAATTTGATAAACCAATGAAGGAAATTGGTTTCTCATATCTATAGATCGTTTACAAACATATTTATAAAATTATGAAAGAATATATTGAAGGAAGTTAAAGAGAATCAAACATTTTCAATCATAAACTAAGCCTATATAGGGAACTATAGCAGAGTTAGTTGGAATTAAGTTTCTTGGTATTTAGGTGACCTCAATAGCATTTTGATCATGTGTAAAATCTTATAGAAAAATATTATCATTAACTTAAGCTAATTAAGTTGTATTTGTATCAAATTAACACTAAAAATTAAAATATTAAGGATTGTCCTTAAGATTACCTATAGGTCTTCATTAAGAATAGGCAGAAAAAGGAGAATTGATCAATTTCACTTGGGAAGTGGGATATTTGACCTAGTATAAGGGTGTATGTGTTGTTTTCCATCAGTTTAGATCTATTTAAGGGAAAAATAAAATATTTACAATTGATTTTTATTGTAGTCATTTAATAAATATAATTATGCCTAATAGACCTATGTGCAAGCTAAGCCTATCAATGGAATTTTGAGTTGAATTTATTTATGCATTTAAATATGGAGTCAAATCATTTGTAAAAACTTCATAAATTTGTTTAAAAAAGTAAGAGTATGAATTTGAGTGTTTTTAAAAGTTCAAAAAGGGTCTTGTTCAAATAGATATTATTGTGTTGAGAGTGAATTCCCTATTTAAGATTAATAAGTGTGTCTTTTGTCAGAGTACTGATATAGAATAAATTGAGAGATAGAATTAAGGATTAATATCTTTGGTCTTTCAAGACCAATATTAAAAAACATGTTCTCATGGTATTTTAAAATATAGTCAAGAGAGGCAGTTTATAATTAGTTTAGGAAGGTATTGGTGTAAACCTCAAAGTGAGAGTAAGTGGAACACTTACTATGACATCATAAACTCTTGAATATAGATCAAACAACATTCAATATATATACTTACAACTTAAATAATATTTTAGATTACATTAATGTCATAATCAAACCTTATTTATCCATGAATTCACTTACCATACATACCCTATAGACTAACAACCTACATACTTAGAGACCTACAATACAACTTCCTCATCCCACTTTTATAAAGACCTAAATTTTTTTATTTTATATAACTATCTATATTTATATATAAAAATATATATTTTTATCCATAAATAATCATATACAATATGATTGAGGTCTAATTATAACTTTACAAGTTATTTTTTTCTTTATACAAACCATATTGAGATTGAATTATTCTAGAAATTTTCACTTCCATCAAGAATTAACTTCTCTTACTGTAGCATCAATATTATTAATATTTTCAAGTTTGTTTTTTAGTGTGAGTATATAAATCATACATCTATATAATCTATGACTCATTTTAATTAATGGGTTAGATGATACATATCCTCCACCATGTTGAGTAGACCTATGATAAGTAGTAGGTGCTAGCTTATGAGACTTTTCCATGTCTTGATTATTCCAAATTCTCAAGATACCATACTCTTTATCAAACCATAGATAATGTCCATATACAATGTGCTAAAATAATGTAAACAAAAAAAGTATATAACATAATACATTAGAAAATAATTGTGTATAAATAAGAAATAACTAAATAAAAAATTAAATTATTAATTATTACGATGTAATGAGTGACCTTATTTTCTCCCCAAGCTAGAAGAAAATCCTTTATGAATTTTGTTACAAGTTTAGTAAATTTTTTACAATGTCCTTCAAATAATATATCATTATTCATCAAGGGGAAGAAAGATGAGAGTGAAATCCATGCATATTTTTATCTCAATGCATAATTTCCTTTGTCATTTCAATCATCCTCTACATCAATGAGATCCTTATATATTTACCATTGACCCATTATACTTATTTGAGTGACATTTTTAATAAAATGTATATCATTATCTCATCCCATGGATGGATTTGATGTAACATTATCATGAGTCTCTGATCATTTTTCATCTTTTTCAATAAGAACATTTCCTCCATGCAATCTTGAATTTGATACTACCTTTTCAATTTTATTAATATATTTTTGTGCCTCTTCTTATGGTTTATTATTCAAATCAAGTAAAATTGATACATAAACCAATTTATCAATTATCCTAAAAAAATAATGAATATTGCATATGTGAACTCTTGTCAATGGAATTTATAGCACTAGATTTGTATTTGGATTAGATTCATGTTTGTTATGAGGTATTCCATGTTCACAACCCAATATTCCATTTAAAATTATTCTATTTAATCCTTTTAAATTATCTAGAGAATGTACACAATAAAATAAACTATGCTTTGCATTTTCTCCATGGCTGATATTATACATACATTTTAAAGTTTTTAAGTCACCAACCATGTGCCATTCAACTTGATATGAGACATAATCATAAACATAAATTTTTTACCCCATTGTATGAAAGTAAATCATGGATATAAGTTATATTTTCTTAAAAATCCATTTTAGGTCTTCATAACACTATTTTTTTACTTTGTATAATCTAAGCCACCATACATGGTTTTCTGATTATATAGAAAACTAGCTTTTATCAGTAGAAAAAATATTTTTATTTATAGTTATGTTCATAAATATAACTAATTCTCTTTCATACTTGACACCATTTATCAGCTCCATCTCATATAATTTTAGGAAAATAAGAACTTTCCCATTTTCCTCTTCCACTAAAATGTCATAATATCAGACCATGGCCATTATAATTATATCAACTTTGAGCTAGACATTATTCAAAGGATTAAAAGTGATTGACACTTATTTTTTAAAATAATTCCTTCAGTTTTTTAGACAATCTTCTTAATAATCTTGGATGTGAAACATATGTCCAATAAAGTTTTTAACTTCTTTTTTCTTATTAGCTCATTCCACTCTAACATGAGATGGAGATGCACCAAGACCTTAGTGATCCCAAAATTTAATATTTTAGCTTGTAATTCCTCAAATAGTTCTCCATATCCTGTTATACTAATCCCTATATTCTCATAAGCACCTTGGACATCACTATCACTAATTGAATATGACAAATGGTTTATTATTTTTCATCAACCAAGTATTTTCTTATGGAGGCACATTGTGGCTGGTGAAGCATCACTAATATTTCATCTTTCTTAAATAGGCTCTTCATAACCAATGTTTAGGTATAGTTTGTCCCTTTAGTTACATTTTATTTAGATAGATCAATAAAAAATTATGCAACTTTAATTTTTGTTTTGAAACCCCTCCTAAAGGTACCAGAGATGTAATACTATTTAACTTTCTGGCCCTTGTCATTCCTCTTAGAGGAGTTTTCTTTATTATTTTTTATTATTTTATTAAGGTCTTAAAATTTTTAATTTAATTCCTTACTTTCATTATTCAAAGATGTGACTTCTTCAAGAAACACGTTTTTTACTTGAGAATGTTCAATATCTTTCATCCTCTTATTCACTTATAATAAACTAGAGGATATCTTCTCCATTTCAAGAACCTTATTTATCATTACATTGATTTATTTATCAAGAGTTTTTATTCTTCCTTTTAGCCTCCTATAATATCTTAACAATACATTATCACCGTTACATATAAATTTGATCATCTCAATGATGTTTTCAAATAAGGGATGAATATTGGTTTAAGGATCAAAAGGATACATATTTACCTTAGCCCATGTATCTATATGTTTTAGGCCCAATATTCTTAAATATTTTTCATCCACATTTAATTTTTTTCTATATTTCATTTTTGAAATGGTACCATTTCTTCATCCAACTCCACACACAAAACATATGTTTATTTTCTCATGTTTCCCCTATTTACATTTGGGTCCATCTAGCAAGAAAAAATGAAAAAACATCTGAGAAAAAACATTCTTAGACTCACAAGATTTTACACATTCCTAGAATTGTATATGAAAAGGAAAATTAAACTGCATATTTAAACTAACAAATATATATATATATATATATATATATATATATATATATATATATATATATATATATATATATATATATATATATATATATTAAATCTTATATTTTTTTAATAGAAGGAAGAATAAATCGTACTATAAATAGATAGTAAATGAGTATTTGTTCTTGCAAATCTGACCTACTTGTCTCTTGTCACTCCTTAAAAATTTGGGGAACTAAAAAAAACATCCATGATATGGATCATCTCAATGGTACTTAATTTGAAAAAAAAACACTCCAATATTTTTAATCCTCCCTCTAAATTTTCCCTCCACCCTCCAATTTTACATCTAACATTTTTTCTATTTTGATTTCAATCATAAATTTTAGCTACTAATATATTTATGTAAAATAAATTAAAATCAATAAAATTTATCGAATTAAAAAAATGTCTTCCCATCATAAATTTAAAGTGGTTTACATTTGAAAAACATGACATAGTTGTACATGATAATGATGTTATTACCATATATTATTATAACTTATTCACATTTCATACACTCTAAGTGGGTCTAATTAGTGAATACCTATGTAGTCGATCAATAAGCTTTACGTGTAAGTACACATAATAAATAAAATATATATAATTAATGGAAAGACAATGCTTGTTTGGGATTCAATAATGGAAATCTTGATACATGAAATTGGTGTTTCACATTGTAGAGGGCCAAAAAATAATCTTTACCTTGCCTTTTTAAAATCAATCATTATAATTCCCAACATTTATAACTGAGTGGTTTTATAAAGGAAAACATTTAAATTTTAATGGCCTTTAATTACTATAAAATGCCACAACCTATCTACATTTTTAACATCTTATTACACCTTGAGTGGCCTTGATGGTGAATCCTTATGTATTTCACTTATTATGTTGAAATATTTAGGTTTGTACTATTTAATAATTTTAAGGCCATCATCCTACAAAGAATAAAAGTTTTTTCCATCATAAGTCATCTCAATTTTAGGATGTAGTTCTACTACTTATCAAATGTCCATGTCAAAGACTCAACGTAGTTTTATTCAGTCTAGGTGACATGCTAGTTGTTTCCATTGTTAGCAGTATACCTAGAAAGCTAAGTTAGGACATGCTAATTATTTTTGTATATTATAGTTACTTCAATATTCACAAGGTACCAACCATCAATTTGACACCTTCTCAATATACATTTAATTTTTTTATTACAGCCTATGCTTTAAACAAATTCATTTTTTATTGAAAAATAGAAATAAATCAAAGGCACTCAAATTGTTGTCTATTGAACAAGTGTATGAATGCCCTATGAATTTGTATTTATTTTTTTATTTCTCTTTCAATATAAAATTTAATTTTTTAATTCATGAAATTACTATTATTTCTAGTCTCTTTTTATTCTAACTTTTGTAAATATCTATCCAACATTTCAACCCTTCATTGAACCTTTTTTTTGTATCCATGAGAACAAACATGTTATAAAATCCATAGTATGGCTTCCCAATAATGTAAAACATGAATCATAAAAAATGATAAGGATATGAAATGCTGTTATATTATGTAAATATAGGTATTGATTATTCAAAATCAAAGAAACCTAAATTTCAATCTTGAGTTCCCCTATTTTACACATCATTTTCAAGGTTGTTTGACACAACTTTAATATTGATTGTGAAATCTTCAATTTTAATGAAAATAATTCTAGGAGACAATAGACTAAGGATATTTCCAAAAAAATATATGATGGATACATAACATAAAACTTTCCAACATACTTATATAATAACTTGATTTTTCAAAATGTGTTTTTTAGTGCCTAAGTGTTTTTTTTCATCATTATATGATTCTTATTGATTTCAAATGACCTGGTAGACATGCATGCATTTACAATAATTTTTATTAGATGTTTTACTTGAAAGTTACCTTATATATATTTAGGCAGATGTAAATTTGATTATTACAAATATTATTTCTTATTGAAATTGAATTTTACATATATTCTCCTAACTGCCTATTTTGAAGATATGAATGCCTTTATTTACAATCCTTTAGTTATAATTTTTTTTAATTAAAAATTTTAAGATATATATGAATTTTATAAGGAATATAGGAGTTATATCCATGTTATATACTATGTAATAAACCTATTAGAACTCAACATGATCAATTACAATAACTAATTATGCATATATTTAGAAAAATAAATTTAAACTAGCATATAAACTAAAAGTTGAGGCTTGTAACCAGGAATTTATTATTTTACAAGACCTCCAAAGATTAATGAATCTTGACACAAAAAATTTACTTACTTATAGTCATGAACCTACATCAATATACCTTTAATATTAACCTTTGTGGTAATGTACTAATCTATGCCTCTAAGTGAAGACTATACTCACTATTAGATAGTGTAAAACTATAATCATGTATATCAATTTTACATATACAGAGTGGGAAGAGAATGGGTTAATATCAATTTAAAGGATTAAAATTATTAAATGTTTATATGAGGATAAAACACAATAAAGTAATGTATCAACAATTCCATGTATTCAATAATGGCAATCATTTCCTAATTAAATAAGCCTCTCACTTTCTTGTATAAAATCAAAAGTGAAGTAGTAAAAGCATAGACTACAACCCATGATGAGTATTAACCAATAGAGTATCAAATTACATCAAGGGTATAGACAACCATAAAAGCATAATTGAATACAGATTTTAATTAGATGTCATAGTTGTGAATGCCCTGATAGACAATTATAAAAAATGTAGTACTACACATAAGGCACATTAAATGTTTGAAAAAATGGCTCAAAGAGATGTATAAATGGAAAAAAAATATTCTAGGATATGTGAAAAATGGATTTTCATAAGGATTCTCTCAAATTATTTGAAGTAATGAAGCACTCTAGAACATGCCCTGACCATATAACCTTTGATTATGCTTTATTAGCATGCAACAATGAAGGTTTAGTAGAGGAGGGTTATAAATACTTAAATGGCATGAGTAAATATAAATGCATTATGAAAAAAATTTATCATTATTTTTGCTTGATTGACCTTCTTAGCTATGTTAGATATCTTGAGGAAACTCTAAACTATATGATCAAAATTCAAATTATACCTATGGTGGTTATGTGAACATGTTTAATTTCTACCTCCAGAGTGCATAAGAATATAAGGTTAGGAGTATTTATATAAGCTCTTATTTTTGAGCTAGATCCTTTAAATTATGTGACTCATTTTATTCTATCAAAGATCTATGCAAAAGTGGGTAGGTGGGGTGAGGTTCAAATTGTAAGGAGATTGATGAAGATCGAGGAATAAAAAAGATACTTGGATGTAGTTGTATTGAAGGGCATAAAATGGTACATTATTTTTGTGTAGGAGATAGATCACACCAACAGACATATGAGATATATGTAAAGCTGGAGTAATTTTCTTAGGAGATGAAGGAAGTAAGGTATTTTACACATTAAAAAATTGTAGTGAATGATGTGGAGGAGGAGGAAAAACAATTATTCCTTTGCCACCATAGTGATAGTTTTTCAATTGAATTTGTATTTTAAACATGAACCTTGGTCAAACTATTAAAGTTTTCAAAAATCTTAGAGTATGTGTTGATTGCGACACTGCAACCAAGTTTATATCCAATATTGCTACAAGATAAATTTTTGTGAGAGATACTAATTGATTTGATAATATCAATCAAGGATAATATTATTGTGGAGATTATTGTTAATTCTAAGAGAAATAATTTGTAAACACTAGCATACACTATAAAAAAGTACAATATCAGACCTCTAGTTATAAATAAGGGACCAATTTTGATTTCTAGTTTCTAAAAAGAATTTTTCTTAAGTGTTTGGAGATTTGAATCATTATATTGATTTCATAAAATAAAATTTATATCATGAAATACACATCACTTATTTTATATATATATATATATATATATATATTGTTTTATTTTTAATTAATCACATGTTTTAAGATATAATGGAAGTGTCATGGCATTAGACTATTTTTTGGTAACCAATGATAAGTTAGAGGAGGAAGTGAGGAGTAAGAAAAAGAAGTAAAATATGGATAATTGAAAGAAATTAAAAACTTTCATAATGAAATTTATAAATGATGTAAGATAAATTACAATAGACTTTGTGTAAGTAAAATCATAATTTATATTACATTGTAATTTAATGTATATGATATTAACACATAGCCTAATAAAGTTTGCAAACTGATATTAGTGAGGAAAGAGTTAAATAGGATATGAGTGTCCATCACAAGCCTATTATATTACATAAAAAAAAAGGAATGACATAAATTATAGTTAGGTTTGATTAAATATCAAGAGGAAAGTGGAGTCATCATAGAATTGAAATAAGAATAATTTAGGATATGAGAATTGTTGACCAAATTTTGACCTCAAGTCAAAATTATTCAACCCCTCTAAATTTAAACTTTCATAAATTTGACTTATGGCCTTTAAATGACTTATATGGTACCTAAAATCCTTCACTAAACCTTATTAGTGTTGTTTACGGTAGGTTTGGAGAAGTTAAGGTAATGTCTTGTTTTGGTCATATAGTGGTATAGACATGTCATTTAGAGATAAGGATTGGTAAATTGGTGTCATAGGTTTTTAGGAGTCTCTAAAATTAATTTTATGTCTTAATAAATTTGTCCTAACATATCATTATTTTTTGGAGTATTTTAGGTTCATTTAGGAACTTTAAGCTAGTGAAAATGAGGAAAAAGGGGATTTTTGGCTAACATTCATGAATATAAAATCTTGACAAGTGGTAAATCCATAAAATACACCTTAAAAATACTTTGGAGTAGTTGAAAAACAAAAATACCTATCAACAAGTCATACAAAGCTCAGAATCTTAAGTTCTAATGCTAAAGAGAAGAGTTAAGAGACTTGTACAAACTTGTTGAAGTCATTACTAGGTAAAAATGGTTTATAAGTGTCCTTTCATCTTATATAGGCTATAAAAAATCATGGAAATAAGTTTTATGTCCAATAGTTTTATAAATCTCTCCCTCTCCTTCATTGATCCATTCACAAGCTCATGAAGGCCATTTTAAACTACATGGTATAGGCCATACAAGTGGAGTTGAGGGATAATATTTTATCTATATATTATACCCAAATGGGATTATAATTTGTGACATTATTCATTATATTGAGATATTTATATTTATGAACAATCGCTACGGATCTAGACTAATTTTTTGAGGCTTAAATCCCCACAAGCTTGGTTTTGTGCAACTCCAATGTAAGTTTGAAATATTTTACTACATGAAACCAATTTTAATTAGTTATCATATGGTTTTATATGTATCGTACATATTCATACATGAGGTTGTCATGTTTGGATGGTATTTTGGCAAAGAGAGTTGCTCTTGTGCATAATTTGCAAGTGACTATCAATATTTTTGTGTTTTAGGGTTATCCATATGGTATAATAGATCTTAGTGATTATTAATTTTCTTATAACATCCTCAAAATACATTCATGGCCCTATAACTACCTAAACTTTTGATACTAGTTTCAAAAAATGTCATACCTTCATTCACCTTTTGGACTATGTTCTAGTGTACTTGCATAAGATGATGATTTGAATGAGTTTAAATATGTATTTACATAAATATTGAGATTTGTGATCTCATGATTAATGTTTTTATATATAAATGAATAATATTTTATCCCTAATATATATGTTTTCACTCTTCAACTTCTAAAACTTAAGGTTGTAGACCTACACGTCTACAAGCCTATAAGCATGCAACTTCAATAGAAATGCAATGGTGTCAATGTATAAAATTGAATAACTAGGAATTAAATAATTATGATGGTTTAAATTTTAAAATCACCATATATTAATGAATATTTTCAAGACACCTAATGTTAAATAAAGTTGAAGATAGGACAAAGAAGCCTAATGCACCTACATGACTATGTAGGGAGATAGTGAAGACAAAGGTGGTAAGATGCCTTGAAAATGATATATGGGGATTATAATGGAAATTATAAAGTGAGAAAGATTAATTTTATATATTTTATTTGTTAATGTGAATTGAAATAGATAGACTTAAACCTCATTTATTTAGATCCCTACAATGGTCACCTACAACCAGGTGTAGATAGTTAAAGAAGAGAGAATGCTTTTGGATTATAGAGGTTTGAGTAAATTGAAAGGATAATAAGATATTAATGGTGTATCAAGAATTTTTTAAATTATCATGACTCATATATATTAATTAAAAGTCCACAAATGTAGGTAGACACCTAATGTATACCTACAAATGGTCAGGAAGGGATAACCTAGTTTCAACCCTAATTTGAGGATTATGGTGCATGATGGAAATTTATGAAACCTATATCAAGTTTAAAAATTTTCATGAATAAAAAATAGGATTAAAATTAATCATGATGGCATAATTAAAGTGAACTAGACAAATCCTAACTAAAACCCTACTCAACAAGTCACACACAGTCCCCACTATAGGCATATCTTTTGAAAAGTTCATGTCTAATGAAGAGGATAGAGTTATATGGGGATATGAGAATTAATTTAAAAATATTAAAATAGTTTCACAATTATTACATAACCTCACAAAAATCTCAAACTCGCCTAAAGCAAAGGAAACATTGGAAACTCTATCTACTCAGTTATTTATATACACATGTCTACCTTTTGAGAAGTTTGTGTTTGTATGGAGAGGTCAAAAGGTGTATAAGAGGCATGAGACATAGTAAGGAAGTTGAACATGACTGAATAGGATAACATATTCCATCATAAGCCTTATAATTAATCTTGAAGTGAGCCTAATAATAGTAATACCATGTTCAATCATATAGAGGCCTTTTTGCATAGGTAGACCTATAGGTCAGTCCTAAAAAGTAGTAAGATGGAGTTGGATTGAAATATTTAAATAACTTGATGGGATGGTGAGGGTTACAAATAGGTATCATATGTATTCCTATACCTTGATATAGGAAAGAGGATCAAATACATCCATGAGGGTTCCTAACTTTGCTTTACTCATAAAACCTAGGCTTAAGTACATGAGTTGATTAGAGACCTAATGAATTAAAATGTTGAAGATGAAAATTGTCATAATGTGGATGTGATGTTCCTATGGAAGTAATTGACAAAATAAGACAAACTCAAGAAGTCTCTCACAGACTTCATTTCTATTTCAAATGTAATAAAATGCCTACTAGCAACCCAAGAAGCTATCTTTTACTACTTGGTATGGTACATATATACTACATGGTAGCTTGGGATATTAAGGGAATTTATTTACCCAAGTTTATGTGAAAATTTTGTAATTTTTTGTTAGATTCATTCCCCAAGATTTATGAGCCATCGTTAAGACCTTAAGGCACATTCAAGGTGCTTAGGAGAGCCAAAATGACTTGATGAGAGATAAATGAATTACTATGCCTATATATGGATTAGATGAACTATAAAATAAATTTAATCATATATAAGGCTATCATGACCTTCAATCCATTCCATAGGTTTATACTTGTAGGTATGGAACTATATAGAATAGGCCATAAAAGACTATTTTTAACTACTTTACAAGTTTATACAAGGTGTCAAAACTTCAAAATTGACATGAAGAATGTTGAGGAGATAATATAACTTAATCACATGTTTATTTAAAGTTTATAATGTGTGAGAATCTTGTAGATTAAATTTTTAGTCTCTAGGTAGGGAGGCTTAATTAAAACCTAGTTAGGAGAGAGAAGTAACAAAAAAAATGACTTCCATTTACTCTCAATACATGAAATTAAACATGAATATTTAAGGCCATACTAGGTATTATAATATAAAATATGATTCTTATTTCCATCCTTAATTTTAGATATAAAAAGAGGTTTGCATGATTTTAGGGCTATAAGGAATGAGGCCAATTTGGAGCTTTTAGTGTAGAATGAGTTCTTGGGGCTAGTTTGAGACTTCTAAAATAGTTGTTCTATGTATAGTATGGTGTGACTAATCCATCCATGAAGATAGGATGAGATAAATAATAACTCAAATTTTGACACTTGTATGCAATATTGACCTAAGGAGATGAAGAGCCTTATAGACACCTAACAAGAGAATGAAGTGATGTGTTAAAGAGAATGTGAGTGGATAATTCGAGAGGTTTTAAGAGTAAATAAAAAATGTAAGATAACCTGATATAACAATTAAGAAGTCCTCTTCTCATTAAACAAGCCAAAGCAAAGGGAAATGTTAGAGGGCTAGTTAATGTGTCAAGCAAGCATTCTAACTCCTATATCACTTAAATAAAGTGAGCATCGTTCAAGGAGATACTCATAACACTTGGGACATGTTGAGATATTTCTATAACTCCTCTCTTGTTTTTAACTCATGAGACACTTTTTAAATCTCTCTCTCATATGCTCTTATCTTATCATCTCTCATTTTCTTTATATATTGATCCTTAATTAGAAAAGTTTTTATCTTCCAACTAGGTATGGTGAATCCATCCACATTTCTAGCCTTTTATCAATTAATAATAACATATTTTATGTTCTCGATGGATTATTTCAATGTACATGTCAGACTAGTTGATCTTGTTGAGTGATAGATTCACTTCCTTATCATGTTGTCTTTGTTAGCATTCATGTTTAGTTTGAAAGTCATTTTATAGGTCACTTTGAGTGTTTAAATGAAGTTTGAATGACATTAGTTATTTGTCTCTTCAATGTGTCATGTCATGACCTCTTGAATATTACTCCTAAATCAAGCTTTCTTCAAAAACCTACATGATAAATACTAATGTAGAGAGGCAAATTTGGATTAGTGTCATGTGCAAGTTATGATCTTGTTTAAAGTGCAATTGTAGTTGGTTAGTAGTGATCATTTCATATTTGGTGCATCAACTCCATTAGATTAGGTTTATCTCCCTTTTCATCCCAACAATTTATTAGCATAGGTGATGATCTTAAATAGATATATCAAGGGAGCTAGCCCTTCAATCTATAGGTTTACCCCCACTATAGACAACCCATAGGTTTAGGGGTAATCCCATTGTTTCGCTCAATTGGAGTAGGCTTGAACTACCTCTCTAAGGGTGTAAAATTGAGTGACAACAAGAACCAGAAGATATTTTGAGAAATGTGATGGGAGACCAAATTCCATGTGGCACAAATTAAATTTGTTTACAAACCACAACCAAAACCACACACTCATTAAGCTTGTTTCATTATTTTTAACCCACAACTAAATCCACAACCACATTAGTGGTTTTTTGAATATTTTATAAAAATTTCAAGGAAAATATTTATATTAAAATATGTAATTAATAATGTTCAAAGACTTATTAGTCATAGCTAATGTTTTTTATTTAACAAAATTTTAAAAATGTTTGGATGATATCACAAATGTGTATCAATAAAAACTAGTTTTTATATAGAACCCAAGAGAAGGGAAATTCATTATTATATCTCATGGAAATGCCTTTGATTAGTATATGTTCATAGGAAATATGTATTTTTAAGATATTATAATATTTTATATTAAATGTCAAATAAATTTCTTCCATTTTATTTATTAGGTAAGTCATTTTATGAAACTATAAATATCACACCTTGGATTTGAAGGTAAGCCAGGAAAATGATTTTTTAATGTATGTTTTCCTATATTGTAATGATTTTAACCATGAGATTAACTATGAATGGATTCAAAGGAAGGATTTTGTGGAGAATCATGGGTATATTGGATTATATAATGGCTAGATTCTGTATAAATATGTTTATGGTTGGGAGATGAATCAGAACCTCAAATCTCAGGTCATCATCTATTGAATAGAGAAGAGTTAATAAGGATTAATGATGTGTGCTCTAAAAAACCTATGATTTAAAAATGAAATGATGTCCTTATTAGATATTTGGTTTAATAACTAATATATTATTACCTTATATGACATCATAATATTT
Organism: Torreya grandis; assembly: GCA_037957365.1. Lineage (NCBI taxonomy): Eukaryota > Viridiplantae > Streptophyta > Pinopsida > Cupressales > Taxaceae > Torreya > Torreya grandis. The sequence continues at coordinate 69,196 of JARHVA010003563.1, read as the reverse complement.
TTGTGGTTGTGTTAGTTTTTTCTCTAATAAAACTCAACAACATTTCACCAAGTGTCCTACTTGCCTGTGCCAAGACTTCATGAATTTTAATAAGGTATTTTGTTAAATAATTCATGTGTTTTGATTATCAAAAGAAAGTTTAGCATTATTAATAATATAATTTTTATAAAACACTATTTTTAGAGTAAAGTTTCCATACATATATGTACTTGTATGATTCCATAGTCACAAGAGTGAAGGTAATGATATGTGAATTTATCCCAAGGCTATGCAGCTATAGGGATTCAAAAAAAGGACTTGAAGACTTAGTAATATTGTCATTATTTCCCAACTTTTTTTTCCAAATTTTAAACTAACTTAGACACCACATTCAAGGAGAATTTAATAACATTGGAACATGTAGTAGTGAATTATAGAAAACACAATTCGAATTTTAAACCATTATTTAAATGAGGGTTCCTCTAGTTATTTATTTTACTAATAAATACACCACGAAACTTCTAATTGATATAAAAGATGATATTATAACATATAGGCATGGGATTATGATTTTATCTCATGATCCTATGAAACCCCATGCACAAAAATAGTTACCCTTTGATTCATAATAAAATTCACTAGCACAATATGATACATAAAAATTAATACTCCATAGATGACAATCAATCATTCATGAGTCATCATTTAGCATTTAATTATAAGCCAATGTGTTTAAAAATGGATACTTTATTTTTTAATAAATTTGATATATTTTTCTTGTGTGTATTTTCTATATTCATTGAAAATAAAAAATCAAAAATAAATTGTTCATTTTAATATAAAGGAAAAAATAGGATAAACTAAGTAGGGTCATCTTAACCCAAGTGTGTTAATTTATAAGTTCTAGTAAGTTTTATATAATAACTAATAATTATTATATTTGTGTTACCCTAGGGGATGATTTCATATTTTTAATAATTTTAATTAATTTAATATTCTATGTATTTATTTAGGGGGACTATTTATAATTAAAAATTACCCTAATGAGTGGGATAAGTATCTTAAAGATGACTTTTTTCTCAATAAGTAAAACATGAAATTTATCCACATGAGTAATATAAAGAGGATAGGATGACCAAGTAGCTATAGGGAACTGAGAGTGATGGTAGGTGAAAATGCCTTTTAAGTCTAAGTGTATTAAAAAAATTTGTCAAGGCCAAGTGTCATATATGAAACATTGCCATTTGGACTTGGTCATCACAATGGAATAGTTTTAAACAACCCAATTTTCATGCATATTATGATGAATCATATAGTATATTAATATATCTAATAGAGATAAGAAACGAAGTCTTCAAATACAAATTGGAATGTCATAACCCTAATTTTTCACTAGGTACAAAATACAAAAGTTAACATGCACATATGGGGCATTTCCAATGGTATTAGTTGTGGGTCCCATTTCAGCATGAAATTTGAGACAAACCACCAAGCCAACTTGTGGTGTTGAGACCAAAAAATAGTGAGTCTAGTTAACAATAAAGTAAAAGGTCAAAAAAGAAGCTCCTTGATTTTCGCAAGAATTAGGGTGTGTTTTACAGGAAAAAAACATGGACAAATTAGAGCATTTTAGTGATATTTAGTCCAATTTGATTTTTATTGTAGGAATTCATGCTAACTTTCAATTTTGACATTAAAGTGGTGAAAATTAGATGTCTACATTTCCCCCTATTTAAAGGGTGTGGCAAGAAAGTCATACAAAGCAATGACTTTTCAAATAATAAAAAGGTCTCTTAAATGATCATAATCAAAAGACATAATTTCATTCATAGTTTTTTGAATTTACCTAATTTGCATTAAAATGGGCTCAGGAAAATACCCCAAATAGTATTTTAGAGGTCCATGATGCCCCCTCAAGGTTAGGGAAAAAAATAAATTTGGTAGAGGTTCCCTTGAATATAAATAACAACACATGTTTCAACATAAGAGGCTAAAAATAGATCAATTAAAATAAAATGGGATGAAAATGGATAGATGATTCAAAAATAAGCCTCCTAAGAAGAATAATGCATCAAAATAGTGAAATGGGGAAATTTTGAGATTTAGGCTTTAAAATTACCCCCTTAGGGGTGAAAACTATTCATTTTCATCCTCCCCCTATTGAAATATAGATCTCTAATTTTATGCATAGAAGGAAAAAATAAAATGGCGCATATCCAACACCATAAAAATATTATAAAACATGTGTGAGAGTACACATTATTGACAAGGAGTAGGGCATCAATAGTTACAATATTCGTTGGTAAAAATTGTCATTAATTGCATTTAATTCCCCTAGGAAAGTTTCAAAGTGGAAAATTTGTCATTTTTAGAAAAATGAAAATGGTGAGATCACTTTCATAAATTGCATTATCACCGAATAAATGGTGAGAGTGTGGCAAATTCTATGCCATCAAAAAAATTAAGTAAATCTACAAAATGGTGGGTTTCTTTTATATATGAAACTTAAAAATGAAAATATCAATAAATTGATGAAATCACACATATGAATGAAATTCACCAAAATAAAAAATAATGACAAATAGTAAGATTGACCTAAAAATTGGATGGAAATCTAATTAAATAGTGAAATCACTCATAAAATAAAGAGATCTTTGACCAACCTAGATAAAATGACTAGAACACCTTGCCAATCAGTGATATTTATAATAAAATTGTGAGATTGATTAAACACTAATAAAAACTCGTAGAAGAAAAGGATATGTAAGATAGAAGAATAAAAACTAAGTCAAAAAGTAGAATAAACTGGTAATACAAATCAACTAGTAGAAATATATTGATAATTGAAGTAATTATGACATGCTTTGTGATATGCAAGAGTGAGTAGAGGTTATGATAGTGTGTAAGTGGTGGTCATGAGTGATATGTCACCTTGGTAAATGATTGAGGACATGGTGGAAGTATTATAAGAAGTGGGGTTATTATATATTACATAGATGACATTTATTTAGGCTTAAAATTCTTACTTAATAGTGTTAGATGAGCGCAGGCACTCCAAAACATCAAACTTTAATTTATTGATAGACAAGGCCAAAAAAATTTTGGATGATGTATGGAGGATTTTATGGCTTTTGATTTGGTGACTGAAGATTCAGTGGATGTGACATGGTAGGCTAGTTGTGTTAGAGGACTTGATAGTTATCATAGACATTATGATTAAGGGTGGGGCCATCTACATTGATTCCTTAGAGAATCTAGTGTTCCCTCCAAATTTCATCCCAATAATGGGTGTTAATGTATCAATATTGATAATGGTAGCATAATATGGATAGGTATTATTTCCTCTACCACCAACATAGGACTCAGTGCCTAGTGAGGTGGTGATTCTTATGGTGATTTACAGTAGCCTATTGTCACTTAACAAGAGTAGTTTTTTTAGATTGGTTTGATAGGAGTGGTATGAGACATTTGGGACTCAACCACATGTTTTACATGGGGCCCTATAGTACTAGCATAGTTATACTATTTTTTTCATATGATATCCTATTAGAGTGGTAGAGTATTGGGATGATCACATTGTTATAGGTCTAGGATTGGGAGAACATTGTAGTTGAATAACCAATTGGTCATAAGATTTAGTGAGGAGCCCAAGACCCATTAAGTTGGTTTCAGACAAGGGCCAACCATTGATTCTATAAATGAGATTTGTAATATTAATTTTAGGCTATAAATGAGATAGTGGATAGATATTTTATTGAGTACCTTCATGAGCCCCATAAATGTATTGTTATTATGTCCATCTAATGTACTCATCCTGTGTCATGCTTTTGAATACTTTTCCATATAGTTTCCTAATTTCATAAACCATATAGCATTATGTTTTCAAACTATTTTGAATGGTTAGAATTATGTATTGAAATTAAATATATGATGATTGTCTATTACTTTATGATGCTTATTTTATAAATGTGTTTTGAAGATATTTTGGAGAAATAGGTATATAACACAAAGCATCCTACAACAAATGAATCTCATTACATAGACCATCCTAAAACCAATGTATGAACAAAGTCATGGATGAATAGATTTGATTCTTTTATAACTAAATCATAGAAATGGCTCTAACCTCCATGGACATCAATAAAAAAGTGGTTGAAGAATCAATATCCTTGTTTATCCTACAATAAAATCATAAGATTTACATGAAGGACATCTTTAGTGAAAGGAACTAATTTCAGTTATCCCAATTAAAATGTATCTTAGAATAGAAAGTATATATTGTTTTTGATAAAACAATCTCCTCTATGGTATATAAATATGTAGTAGTAGAGTTGAGAGATATATATAAAATATTATATGTTGAATATAGATTGTCAAAAGTATATTATGTTAAGTAATTGTGATTGTAATTTCATGTAATAATTAGTTGATGCACTTTTGATTAATATGAGTGAGAAATTATGAGTTAAATATAGTGTTGTAAGAGGAAGGGTTGAATATGGACTTGGAAGGGACCCCTTTGGAAGGCTACAACAACAATCCAACCCAACTTGTTAGTTAAGCATGTTATTTAATTTCCTTAAGCATTTTATGATTTATTTCTAAATTGTGTGATTTGCATTCTTGTTTAATATTTTTTTTATGAATATTACCATGTATAATAATTTATTTTACTATAATTTATTTATGTTTTATTTCAATCATTTCAGTTACTACACTTCAACATCTTAGACATAATTAAAAAAATGTCAAATTAGAGATCGAGTGTGCGCATATATTGATATCATCCTATCAAGTCTACATCCCTAAGTTGACATTTAAATGAGGTAGAAGGTACAAATCCATGGTTACTCTCCTTTATTATTTTGATCAAGAGAAGTATATCTGATTATGAATCAATTATTGGTCATTTTTTGTGCCATTGTCAGGGAATGGTGTCACACACTTGTAATCTTCAATCTTGATAGCAATATTTTTGGATGTTTATTGTTATTTTTCCAAATATTTATATTTTTATAGATTAAATATTTCCTAATTTCATAGTTTAAAATTTTCCTTTTAATAATTAGGATAGTGGAAATTTCAAAAACCCCATTTTACTAACCTTGTGTAGGCAAGGTGGGAAAAAAGTTAACAAAAAATGGTTGACATATGTAAAGTGAAGGGGGATATATAGGAAGCATTTTTCCTAAATCATTGAAAATTTATACATTATATAAAATACATCTTTCAGCAACTAAGGAACACAAAGGAAATCTTGAAGATCACTCACAATTGTCAATAAAAGAGGTTAAGAAAGAATAATATTTGGTTAGACTAGGAGCACAAGCTATAGATATTGAAAAGGTTCATACCCATATAAGAAACCCATAATAACCACCTCTAATAATTCCCACCTTATCACCACATAATCATGAATTTTATGTTTACTTCCCTCTATCACCCAAATTTCTTGCTAAGGAGGCATTTAAAGCTATTTTTACCTGTAAAAGAAACCCCAGGCCAATAGAATATTCTAATTTAGAGAGACTCTTTACTAAGACACAAGTGGAATATTATAAAACCTCCACACCATCCAAATTTTATATGAAGCCATACATTCCTAAGGAAAAAGATAAAGTCTCCATCTTATACACCCTAGGAAATAAAACAATTGATAAGAATTTTGAGTGTTAGGTAGCAACAACCTCCCATATACAAACACAAAGATTATTTATGGGATTTCACCAAGAATAAAACACAACCAATGAGTCTAATACTTTAAAATTTATTATCCTTACCCCTAATGTAAATACATCCATGAAAAGTATCCCTCACTCTACCCTCCCTACCTTCAGAGGAAAAGCATCTAGGGATCTAGATATATTTATTTTTGAGTTTAACATCTTATGTCATAGCTATTATTACAACCAAGATGCTTAGAAACTCAAATTATTTCCAAAAACACTCAAATATGTAGCACTTATATGGTTAATGAGACTTGGAAAGGATGTCATTTCTATTTGGGAAGAAATGAAGAAGTTTATGATGAAATACCAAGACTATTGTAAGGGAAGAAATTACAAGAGAGATGACATGTTATAAATGACACAAGATGATGACAAGTAATTAGAGGAATATATGGAAAGATTTTTTTTAGCTTGCCAAAATCCAAGAAAACTACAATGGATAAGGAATCAGTCAAGCTAATATTCTTAAAAGAAACTAGAGATGATTATTTGGAGTCACTAGATATAATGTCTGGTGGTAATGTTTCTACAATTTGATTTGATGAATTGATAGATATATATATATATGAAATACTCTAGATCAACCATGAACAAAAGTAATGGTATAATCCTTATTATAACATCTATTATAGGAATGTCTAAAGGTGAAGTTAGCAACTTGCTCCAAGATATGAAGTAGGACATCATTAGTCACTTAGTTTGATACATTATATATATGGTAGAATCAAGAAGAAACTAAGAAAGCCTTAGCCACCTATTACCCTAAATGTAAAAATAAGAAGGTGGATTACACATGCCATTCTATGAAAGCTTAGCTAGCCAGTATCATTGAGGAAAATCTTGAGATAGTAGATCTACATGCCATAAGAGAAGATGAGAACCAAGTGTTTTTCATGTCTCAATGGAAACCATGGGTATAAAGACCAATTATGAAATCAAAATATATGTTTACAAATTTTCAATTCTCTAATAATCCTCAATATGATTATTTGATGAATATACCCAATCCAATTTAGTCCCAAAGAAATTGGTAGCTACTTCAGAATTAGTTATGGATGTAATATAATGGACAAAAACCTCAATATGGATAATTCTAAAACTATTAATGGTTTTATACCTTTAATCCATGGTAACAACAATGGAGAGGAAATCAAGGATTTAATTAGAAAATAAAACAACCACAAAAATAGTCCATAATGATAAACACTTAGTAGCCTATTTGAACCACTCAATTACCCACCAAACTAGTCCTCAATCCTACCAATAAGTCAATTAAAATGACACAATCCACTGAAATAATGCAATATCCAACATACACCTTAGATATTAATCAAGTTCAACTTTGCTCAGGTTGAGTTCTTCAATAGCCCACCTCACCCATAATCATAGAAAACTTTGAACCAGCTTCATTCCATGATAATATATAGTCACCCATAGCCAATCCTAAGCCAAGTCCATAAAACAAAAAAAAAACTGACAATCCTCCTTTTTTGGAGAGATTGAACATATCACATCCTAAACAAGAGCCTAAATTAGATATCTTAGGATAAATCAATAATGGGTGAATCAAAATCCCACTCTTTCAATAAATAAAGGGTATTATATATATAATAAATCTACTTGAGATTAATGTTTTAAAAAATTAGGATGAAAGAAGAAGGATCTTACAACAATCTAGGTTATTGGCCAATTAGCAGATATTATGTTAGGAAATATAGTTCCCCAAAAATATTCTAATCCAAAAAGCCCTATAGTTAATGTTAGCATCCATGGGAAACCCATATCCAATAATTTAATTAAATTAGTTTCAACCATTAATGTGATGACCATGGAGACCATGCATCAATTAAATCTTACCACCTTCCATCTAACACCCACCATCCTCTAGATGCCTGATAATTCAACTATTAAGCTCAAGGGTATTATTGAAGATCTTGTTATCACTCTGGATTATAATAAATATCTAATAGATTTTATTGTCTTAAAACCAAAAATAAATATGGTGGATTATCCTCTCATCCCTAGTCTCCCATGGTTGGCCACTATCTATGCTTTTATTGGTTGTAGGTCAGGAAAAATGCTAATTTCTAATAAAAATGACACCTAGAAATTGGTGTTATATCCACTAGGTTAGCCTTCCCTAAATTATGTACCAATCCATTAGATTGATGTCCTTGAATAAGCTAGTTCCTTATAGACTCTCTACACAATTAACTAGAGTCTAGCTCTACAAGCCTAAAAAGAAGACACTGTCCTTAATGGTATCTTGAAAAACACCTATCAACAGGTCCTATAGCCACCAAATTGTTAGAATGTACACCATGCCCTCTTTAGAATACATTTCCTGAGAATGATTTTACTAGAACCATTAGAGACATTTTTAAATTCCATGCACTACTTCCACATCAATGCAGTTATGCTCCCTTAATCACCAACAAAGAGACCATGATTTTTTTAACAAAGCAAGTAGACATCCTCCCAAACAAACCTCTCAACATCACCACTTATTTAACACCCCAACAAGAAAATAAGTTACTTCCAATGTTGATAATGCAAACAACAACATTTTCCTAAGATTACCATGACATGAGAGTGACACATCCATATTTATGCATGTATCACATTTACATTAAAGAAGAATGCAAACATATTCACCAACCCTAATGATGAATTAATCCTAAAGTTAAAGACATTATCAAAACCAAGTTATTAAAAATCTTAGATGAAATATTTGTTTATCATATCTTAGATAGCCAGTCAGTTTCTCCCCTAGTCATTATCCCTAAGAAAAGGGGAAAATGGCATATTGTGGTGAGTAATGAGAGTTAAATGCTGCTACCAATAAGGATCACTTTCCCCTTCCATTTATTGATCAATTATTAGATACGTTACTAAGGAAAAAGTAATTTTAATTCTTACACAACTATAGTGGTTACAATCAAATATGAATTGATCCACAAGTCTCCACTTTTACTTGACCTTGGGGAACCTATGCCTATGTCATCTTGCCATTTGGTATTTGAAATGCCCCAACTACTTTTTAAAGGGTTGTGTTGAGCATATTTTTTATCTCTTACATGATTATGTTAAAATATATATAAATAACTTCATCATCTATGGGTAAACACTGAAATAAATGCTGACCAACCCAAAAAATGTTATTCAATGTTGTTAAGACCATCAATTATCTCTAATCAATGAAAAGTGTTACATTATTATGACTAAATGGATTATGTTGGGACATCACATATCCCCTAATATAATTCAATTTGACTTAATAAAGATAAGTATCATCAAGGATCTACCCACACCAAAGAATCATAAAGATATTTGAATTTTTTTAGGACATGCTGGTTATTATAGATGATTCATCAAATATTTTAGTAAAATTGCCACCCCATTGTTTGGATTACTTACTAAAGATGATGAATTTATATCGACTAATGATTATCAAACTGTCTTTCAATAACTCAAAGACCTACTCATAAAAAATCCTATTTTGAGAGGGCCTGACTGGAAGAAGCCTTTTCACATTCATATAAATGAATATGACACCACTCTAGGAGTTATCCTTGGGCAAAAAGTTGAATCTATAAGCTATGCAATATATTTTATTAGCAAGAATATTCATGGGGAAAAAATTAACTACACTATAATAGAGAAGGAATTTCTCACCATCATCTATGCCATCAACAATTTTTTACAGTGTATTATAGGTTACCAAGTAGTCATCCACACTGATCATGTAAAAATAAGGTATTTAATGAAAAAATGTGTTGTAACAGGCAAGATAATTCATTGGTTACTCTTTCTAAAAGAGTTTGATATCACCATTATGGATAGACCAGGTAAGGATAATGTAGTAGCAAATTTTATATCACAGTTGGAAAATGATGATCATAATCTTATTATTGATGATTCTTTTCCTAATGACCATTTATTTGACATAAAAATTCAATCTCCTTAGTTCATAAATATTACTAACTATATTACTATAGGATCACTACCACAACATTTCTCACCTAGATATAAAAAACACCTGATCTAAATGAGCAAACATTATTCCTAGATTATAGGATATCTCTTTATCACTAGAACAACCTCAGTTTTGAGAAGATGTATCTAAGAAGATGAAGCTTATGACATTCTTAGATCTTGTCATGATGAGCCCTATGGGAGTCATTTTTTTGCTAAATAAACTACCATGAAAGTAATCATTACTAGATATTATTTATCTTCTTTGCATAAGGATTCCATGATGTACACCCATAAATGTGATTAACGATAGAATATGGGAAAGCCCACTCTGATGAAATACCATTATTCTATATTTATTTCTTATCAGACATTTTAATTATTTCTAAAAGATGATGTGACTTAATGTTATTAATGCACCACCATATTATATCATTATCATGCCCTATTACCATCTCCTTCATTGATTTTACCATTGACACAACTACTATTTCCACCCCTTACTCTTACTATTAGTGTTTTGTACACGTTGGCTTCATCCCTCAATGATAAGTGAAAAATTAAACTGGGGGGATATTTTTCATTAATTCAAAAGGATTATTTCACTTTTAAGTGAAAAAATCACAAATTATTCTACCATTTTCCAAAACCCTTGATACAAATACTTATACCTATAACTCACACAGTATGGGAGGCAATTTTTTGAAACATGAACCACTGGATATCACTCCCTTGACCAACAACCCAAAAATCTTGGCCTTGTTTCAACATATAGGATGGGTGTAGTATTTTGAGAAAATATAGTCCCTAGATGAAGGAATTATAGAGTAATTTCCTAGTACATTTCATAATAGCTTGGCCATGATAAAAGGGATGGAAGTAAAGTTGATGGAAATTAACATTAATAGAGTAATAGGACTACCTAGAATAGGGGAGGAATGACAAGATAAATATGGTTCTGAAGCTAAGAGATGAAGGTTTATTAGAGTAAATGAATGCCTAGAAACCTCAAATTAGGGAGCTTCAAGTTTCTCTCTACTAGGAAGACATGCTAAGGCTACCAAGTTCATCTCCAAATATTTCATCTAAGAAGGAAGGTATTCTATGTTGCATGGCCTACACTTGAAGTTCTTGAATCATCTGTGGCATGAAGTGGAGATAAACATTCCTAAAGTTTTTCATCATATGAACACCAAGATGTTGAAGGATTTTTAAAAAGGTAATTTTAAATCTCTCTCTCATCATTATTTCATCTAGTTACTTGTTTAAGACCTATTTGTAAAGAACTAGACCCAACATCAGTTGAGAGAAATTTCTCTATATACTAGCAAATGAAGAGAATGATAGAGAAAGAAATGTATTATAAGAAGAATTGAAGGTTGAATAAAAAAAGATTAGAAGAATAAGAAGCCATACCTATATAACCATAAGAACCTTTAGTATAAAACCTTCTTATAGCCATGCAATAACTTGTGGAAGAAGGTATTCCTACAACAACATAAGAACCTACAGCAAGGTTTGAGGGAAAGAAAAAGAGGAAACTCATTCTCTATCTTTACTCTAATGATTCTAATGAGGAATTTACATCTTCTTCAAAGAAGACTAAAGTAACCACCAATCCTTATAGATCTCATAGATTGAGGAAAACATTGAGAACTAAACCTTCTTCGATTATTCAAATAAATGAAGAATTTGGGGAACAATGGACTACTAGTAGAAATGAATCTATTGAGACTAAAATAGATAGGGAAAAATGTTCTCCAATATTCCATTAGGAAGAATCAAAACAATTTGAGCATAGTTTTAAATAATTCCATGAGGAACCAATGCAAGAAGAAGTAGAGCAATTTCAACACAATCTTGAAGAAATATATGAGGAAGAAGAACAAGTTGAACACAATCTTGAATAAATGTATGAAGAATAATAACAAGTTAAACATATTTTTAAAGAATTATATGAGGAACCAATATAATAAGAGTTGTATGAAGAACCCATGCAGGGAAAAGTTGAATAATTGGAAAAACCTATTATAGTACAAGTGGGATTTTCCCCTCTTGAGCAAGCCTCGTAAGAAATTGAGAAACAAAGGAAAATGTTGTAATATAAATCTAGTGGAGGTCTAGATACACTTGCTACAATATCTTTTCAATTATAACCCTCAGCCAAAGATCATCTTGTAGTCAACATTCCAAAAAAAATTATAGAGGTCAATCAATAAGAGGAACATAAAACTATCCTTGAGGTCAGAAATCACTCTTGTTTTGTTATATTTTCTAAAATATTGAATTGGATGGATAATAAATTTGAATCTTTAAAAGAACCAAGGAAATAAAATAGGAAATTGAAAGAGGAAAACAAGTTGAAGGAAGAGAGAATCACTAAATTGAAACAAAAAGTTGAGAACATGATTGGTATAACCCAAGAACTCATTGATTACAGGCCTCCTATAAAAGTTTATTCAATTTATCTTGAAGAACAATGGCACAAGTTCTGATTTATGATAATTTATTGTGATATTCCCCATGAAGTTATTTATCCCCTTTCATTCTTTTCTATACATAGAGTAAGTTCACAAGAAGAACAAGCACAATTATGCATGTTTTACCTGCACAATTATGTTGTTATGTATGATAGAGAATGGAATCCCAATCCATATGTTGGAGATTTCCAATTTCAATCATTTTCATCATATTTTTCAATATTTTTATTCTCTTCTAACCAACTCATTGAAATGACTCTAACCTCCATGGAGCTCAATAAGGAAGTGGTTGAATAATAAATAGCCTTATTTATCCTATAGTAAAGTCACAAGATTCACATGAAAGACATCTTTAGTGAAAGGAACTAATTTCAATTACCCCAATTCAAATGTATCTTAGATTATAAATTACATTGTTTTTTATAAAATAATGTCCTCTATGTTATATAAATATGTAGCAGTAAAGTTGAGATATATATATAAAATAGTATATGTTGAATAGAGATTGTTAGAAGTATATTTTGTTAAACAAATGTGATTGCAAATTCATGAAAAAATTATTTGATACACTTATGATTAATATGAGTGATTAATTATGAGTTTAATATAGTGTTGTAAGAGGAAGGGTTGAAGCTAGAGTTGGAAGGAGGAAGGGCCCCCTTTGGAAGGCTACAACAACAATCCAACTCATCTTGTTAGTTAAGCATGTTATTTGATTTTCATAAGCATTGTGTGTTTCATTTCTTATTTTTATGACTTATATTCTTTTTTAATATTTATTTTAGGAAGATTCCCATGCATAAGAATTTATTTTACTATACTTTGTTTATGTTTCACTTGAATCAGTTCATTTACTGAACTTTAGCATCTTAGACATAATTAGCAGAATGTCAAATTAGAGATTGAATGTGCACATATAGTGACATCATCCTATCTAGTCTATGTACCTAGGTTGACATTTAAATGAGGTAGAAGGTAAAAATCCATAGCTACTCTCTTTTCTTCTTTTGATCAAGAGAAGTATATCTAGTTGTGAATTAGCTACTAGTCACACCCCTACATGACCATATAGTTTGGCTAGTTAGAGGATATATTTTTCACCTAGTACATGCTTACATCATATAATGACATGAATTCATAGTGGAGATGTATAGTTTTAATTAGGTTCAATGATAGTTTGGATTCTATTAGCATGTTCCTAAAGTACCACACTTATTTTCTCATGTTACCTAGGAGATGAGGGATTGGGGGCTGCATGTTCCTACAATAGAGGTGGTTAAGAAATACCTAGCCATATAACCATTAATGTAGGCATATACAAGAGGCATGCTATATTTATATATTATAAATGACTATTTAGTATGGTTTAGAAGTTTTAGACCCACATAGTTGACATAACCCTAGACTCAACATCGAAGAAAACATCAAAAGAGGGTGAGACAAAGATAGGGCCTAATATAAGGACCTCTATATGGGTAGATAAAGGGATAGGGATAGGTACAAGGACATGTATATATATAGGTACATGGATAGATCCTAATGTAGTAAGTTGTAGCATAAGTTCCCCCTTAATAACTTTTATAAGTTTGTATGTAGTAGATTTCATAGAATATATAGTTCTAATCCCCATGCAACAAGTTACACATCAGATTGTATAGGTCATGAGTGCTTAGTTTACACCCTTATTGATATATTCAAGATTCAAAACTAAGAATAGTTAAGATGATGGTGCAGATGGAGAATAAGGCCCTCATATAGATATATAGATGATATAGGTAACTATTGGTGGCTCTAAGTAGGGTATAGATGAGATAGGGACCTCAGGGACTACTAGATAAATAGATGATTAGGCCATCATAAATAAAATACATTAGAATATTAATATTAGATTAGCATAAATTTTTGATATTGAGAATGATTTGGTAGGGATACGAGTTAAGTTATATATAGATTATGGAGATACTATGAGGCTATATGATATCATTATAACCTATGATACTAAGATTATAACATTGAAATGGTAGGTTATTTAGATGACCAGTATTCAAAGATAACTCTTGATGAAAGATGTAGAAATTGATAAAGCCATAAATGATCAAGATATGGCATGTGTAGAGTGATATAGATCCCAAATATATTTTTAAAGGATATACGGGGAGTTATTTGAGGTATGTGTTAAAAAAACCTATCTACTAAGAGTGGGGGGTGAATTGGAAGATCTCAAAACTAGTTCATTAAGACTTTTAAAATGAATCTTAAATAAATGAAAACTTAAAAAACACAATAAGTATTCACATGCATAAAATCAAAGATCATAACTTGAGATTTATACATGGAATCTCAAAGAGAAAAACCATGGTGAGAATGCTACTAGAAGCTAATATTCTAATCCAACCTCACAAAAAATTGTTAGACTAGCTGAACCTCACTAGTTACATTCTAGAACACCAATCCTAATTAGACATCCATCCCCTATTCTAAGCACTAACTCGTAATGACCTCACTAATCATATATTTAAGGGAAACAACCCTCAGGAGATACCAATTCCCTAACTAAGGACCAACTTAGCCTCAGTAATGACACCAACCAAATAGGTATGTGAAGCTACGACTTCATTTGATGAAGAATATTTTCAAAATAAAATCTAGGTTTGTTCCTTATTTTAAGTCCTACATCCACTCATGATCTACACAATACTTGTATGTGCATTCTACTTCATATTCTCTCTTTCTATGTCTTGATTCTTCTATTCAACACACTGCCTAATTCCCTTTCTATCCCCCTTTTTCTATGTCTGAATATACCTATTTGACACTCTACATAAATCCTTTTTTGTCTTAGTTTTTATAATTAATACACTATATGGCTCTCATATTCGATTATCTCATTAAAAAAATTTAGATGAGTCTCTTTACTTTATACATTTGGCATTCATTGCTTGTCTCTTCTCATTCCAAGCAAATGACTATTTTTTTATGATTAGTCATTTTATTTCATAGTTATTCAAAAAATTGGCTATTGATTTTCTTCAACCGTCACACTAGATTTTTGTAACTACCTCACTTTTTTTGTTCCTTGAATGTTTTTCCTTAACACATTGGTTAAGTGTCCAAATACTTATATCATCTCGATGCATATTGTGTATTTGGAATGCTTTCACTTTATTAGATCTTGAAATACATACTTGGAATTTAACTTCACCACTATGCCATTAACCTTTGAGTACCTTTAAACTTTGGATTCACTCTCTCTGTTGGATCTTCTCAGACCTATCTTCTATGCATCATTAGATCATTAAAGATGCATACTCTTTACATTAACTAGGTCATTATCCTTTGGTATGTTAACCTCATCTCACTTTCTTTAGCATTTATGTATTGTTTTTCTCCTTTGATCTATTCAGACTTGCTCAACCTTTAACTCATGTTAATCCTTTAGCACTTTTGAAAATGCCCTACAAGACTCCACGCTTATCCTTTGTAAATGTTGCAAGTGACCTATATTTCTTCTAAAATATCTTTCAAAAAATATTTAAGTGTCCATTCCATTTGAAATTATCCTTTGAGAATTTCATAAGTGTCCTCACCATCTAAAATTATCCTTTGGGAAATTTATAAGTGTCCACCTACTTTAGAAAAATTATCTAAAAGAAATTATCAATACCCTTCTTCCAAAAGTGCCCTTCGAGACTTCTATAAGTGACCTATTTGTAATTTTTGTTTGGATTACATGCCCTTTGGAGATTTATCAAAGTACCTTTCAAAAAAAAAATTGGATCACATGCCATTCAAAACTTTGGCAAAGTATTCTTCAAGATTTTTGTTTGGGTCACCTACCCTTCAAAACTTTAGCGAAGTACCTTTTATGATTTTTTTTTGGGTCACATGCCCTTCAGAACTTTGGCAAAGTACCCTTCAATAACTTTGAATAGTTTACTTATCCTTCAACATTTTTGAAAAGATCCCTTCAAAAAATTTGAATGTTTCACTTACCCTTTGGTATTTTTAAAACATCCCTTTGAAACTTTTTTAAAGTACCCCTTAGAAACTTTGAATGCTTCACTTAATCTTTGGCATTTTGAAAATATCCCTACAAAAAATTTGTTACAAATATTTTATATGACAAAGTCTAAACCATTTTCTCTAAAATAATTCCAAATTTCACTCATTTCCTTTAGAAACTTTGTTGTGGACATTTTGTTCGAGAAGTCTAAACCATTTTCCTGAAAGAATTCATTGAACCACTTTCTCCAAAAGAATTCCTTAGACAAATACAAAGGTGAAAAATCAACT
Source organism: Torreya grandis (assembly GCA_037957365.1). Taxonomy (NCBI): domain Eukaryota; kingdom Viridiplantae; phylum Streptophyta; class Pinopsida; order Cupressales; family Taxaceae; genus Torreya; species Torreya grandis. Next base: position 52,740 of record JARHVA010003563.1, on the reverse strand, counting down.
AAGTATGGAAACTTAGTAGAATTTTATCTTAGGAACAACCTTATGCATTTGTAACATTTGCTCTACTCATCCTTATGACTTAGAACATAGACCATGAAGAGATATATGTAAATGTTGTTAACATCCACCTGTGTACTTACCCATATCTATCAAGACAACCATGTGAGAAAAGACATTAATATGACTATTCTTATATTTTCATAGTCATTCAAAGTACACAAACAACTCTATAGAGCTATGAAATAAGTCTATTCAACTTAACACCTTTATCAATAATTCTTGAAAGTGCATTCTTAATTTGACATCAATGACAAACCTTCATATATCAATGAATATGTCCAAAAATCTCCCCTTTTGTCATTGATGGGAAAAACATCCTATAAAAAGTATCACAATCTCTATTTTTCACCTGTGTCTTGCTCTTTTCTCCCCCTTTGTTATTAATGACAACATCTCTACCATAGAGTCAAATAACTCCACCTTATGTGCACTTCTTAAGGTATGACATTGTTCTGATCCTTAGACTTGTAAGATAAGAATTATTTATGAGAAGCTCCCTCTTCAGACCATAAAAAATTTCATAAACTCTTCTTCTTATAGGATTTAGTGATGTTCCTTTTATACTCCCCCTAGAGACATTCTTGATCACTAGGAACTAGTGATGTGGTGTAGGAGCTACCACTCCTAACCTCTATCTCAAATTTTCAAATTGATCCTTAGGCATAGGTTTAGTGAATATGTCTATAATTTGAAATTTTGTTGGAACATATTCCATTATAAACTATTGATCACAAACCTTCTCTCCCAAAAAAGTAATACTTTTTTGACATGTGATTTGTTTTTAAATGCATCACCAGATTCTCAGATATAATTATAGCACTTGAATTGTCACACAGAATGGGAATTGGTCCTTTGAACTCCACTTCAATATATTTTAATGACTACTTTATACAAAACACTTGAGTATGACATGATAATACTACAAAATATTTTTATTCTACTATAAAAAGTGTAACTGACTCTTGTTTTTTGCTTAGCCATGAAACAAGTCTATTAACAAAGAAGAATACACCACCAATAGTGTTTCTTCTATCATCTATGGTTCATGCCCAATTAGCATCTATGTATGTTGTCAAAGTGAATTCTTCACTTAATATATACCATAAGCCATAGTATACTATGATTTTGATATATTTAAAGATTCTCTTTACTACATTTACATGTGTTTCTTTTGGTGAAGCCTAGAATGTAGCAACCATGCATACAAATTACATGATGTTTGGTCTAGATGTAATGAGATATATCAAAATACCAATCATAAAACTATAAATTATATGATTAATTTTAGGATATTCATCACCTTTACTCAATTTACATCCAATTATCATGGGAGTGCTAACTAGTCTGCTATCCTCCATACCAAATTTCTTGAGCATCTCCTTTGCATACTTGGTCTAGGATATGAATATCCCTTCTTTGGATTATGAAAGATATAGACCAAAAAAAATGAAAGTTATCCTAGCATTAAATTTCAAACTCCTTTTGAATTTTATTTGAAAATTATTTTCACATATTATTTTTGCTACCACCAAAAATGATGTCATCAACATAGACAACTATGATTGACATATGTCCATTTTCATACTTAACATACAAGTTATTGTCTACACATCCTTTGATAAATCCTTGTTGTTTCAAAAATTGATCTAGCATAGGATATCATGATTTAAGTTCTTATTTTAGACCATATAGTGATTTTTTTAGTTTGCACACAGTCTTATTCATCTGCCAGTTGAAAACCTTTAGGTTGTTCAATATAGATTTCTTCCAAGGCTCCATTAAGGAAATCTGACTTAACATCCATTTGATAGAATTTAAACTTATTAAAGACTAATAATGCTAAAAACATTTTTATGGCTTCCAATCTTCCAACTGGGGCAAATGTCTCCTCAAATTTTATTCCTTCTACTTGAGCATATCCTTTGTAAACAAGTCTAGATTTATTTCTCACAACAGCTCCATCTTCATTCAACTTGTTTTTAAAGACCCATTTTGTGCCTATGACGTTGTTTTCTATGTGTCTTTCAACTAGATACTAGGGTTTATTATTTTCTATTTGACTTAGTTCTTCATCCATGGACTTTTCCAAATTATCATCTTTGCTAGCCTTAGCATAGTTTTTGGGCTCAATTTCAAATAGTAAAGCAAAACTTACCTATTCTTTTCTCATTACTACCCTTTTCCTTATTTGGACTCCTTCATTCATGTTTCCAATGATCTACTCCTTAAGATGATCCTTTTGAACAAACCTTATGGGTGCCTTTTCAATCCTCTTTATCTCTACTTCATTATCTAATATTTCATCTTCAACTTCTTTTTTTAATTCCTAGATTTTGATCTCCTTTATAGGTTCAATTTATTCTTTGAGGATCTATTTAACTTTAACATGGATGATCTCCACTCACTTATATAGTCTTTTGTTGTATCAAACATAGGGTTTTTCATGAGTGGAATAACCAAGGAATATTCCCTCATCACATCTCAATTCAAAACTACCTAGCTTTTTCTCCTTCCTTTGAATGTAGCATTTTCTCTAAACACTCTAAAATACTTAACTAAAGAAAAATTTCCATACCATATTTCATATGGAGTCTTGTCACTATTTACTCTCAGTTGGATTATGGTCAAGATATATACTATTGCCTAGACTTCCTCTTTCCAATAACCATCTGACAAGTTGGATTATTTCAACATTGTTATAGCCATCTCCTTGATGGTCATATTATTCCTTTTAAAAACTCCATTTTATTATGGATTTCTAGTAGCAGAGTAGTGTCTCTTAATTCTATGCTTTTCATAGTAGTCTATGAATTCATTTGAAGTGAATTCATCACCTTTGTCATATTTGAGGCACTTGATCTTTCTACCAATTTCATTTTCAACCATGGTTCTAAAATATTGAATCTATCAAAGGCTTGAGACTTGTCCATTAAGAAGGTTACCCATTTCATTATAGTGTAGTTATCTATGAACAACATGAAATAATACAATCCTTTAGAATCTCTTATTTTGGTTTGTCTACAAAGATCAATATGAACTATTTGTAGAGTTTTTGTAGTTGCATACTCTCTAGTTTGGAATGAGACCTTAGTCTATTTACCAAGCTAACATTATCTACACATTGTGTCAGTAGAATTAGTTATCTTAGGCATGTGTATTACACACTTTTTAAAACTTACATTGACTAAATTGTCAATGTTAACATGACCCATACTTATATGCCATAACCATCTCTCATATATTTTTACCATGAGATAATTTTTACCATTTACCTTAATCAAATTATATAGTTTACTCTTAGTTCTTTTTCCTTATGTAATAGTTTTTCCAGACCTTATTTCACAACCTTCAACATTAAATATGACTTTATAGCCATTGTCACACATCTAACTAACACTCAACAAACTATGTTTTAGTCCTTTAACATAAAGGACATCATGTTTAGGGAACTTTACATCAATATGCAAGGTTTCTCTGCCTCTAATTTTGACTCAGTATTATCTCCCAAACTTACACTTCCTTTTTTACATCTTCTCAAATTGATGAACTTTATCTTGTCACTAGTCAAATGTTTTGAGCATCCACTATCTATGACCCATAGATTTTGCTCTTTAGCATGTAGCACAATTTGATCAATCATAAATTGATTCTTATTTTTCCACATCTCCTTTGGCTTCTTGATTGTACTTTCCTTTATTATGTCACTAATTTATGTGCCTCTATTTACTTTAGGAGTCTCAACCTTTTTAACATTTTTAGATTTTTATTTAACAGGATTTGTTCTACAATACTTTGCTATATGCCCAAAATTATTATAGTTGTAGCATAAAACATATATATCTAACAGAGGGTCAAATTAATTTCTACTTAATAAGCTTCTCCTTATTTTAGGTCCAACTTTACAATCAATTGCTTTATGGCCAAAATGATTATAGTTATAACAATAACCATAAAATGATGAAGAGTACCTAGTTATCACTCTCCTTTAAGAATATAAAGGAGGTCTCCTAAGCTTTGTTTTCTTCACATTCATTTTTTTCAATGTTACTCTTTGTATCATAAACCTTGGTATTTTTAGTAATAGAGTCACTATTTTTTTTCTTCTCTTCAGGAATGTAGTTTTTTCTTTTCTGATTCCTGACTCTATTATTGCCTTAAAGTTTTCATAAATATTTATAGTTGTGCTCAACATGGGACTCTTGCCTTTCTCATACCCAAGACCTAATCTCTCATTGGAGGCCTTTTTTGAGATGATCAATTCATCTAGTATGATAGATCTTCCTTTCAATTTTATGCCTTTATCAACCTGTTCTTTTGCCTTTTTTATATTTTCTCTTATGTACATGATTTATTCTTCCGTATTCAAATATTATAAGAAATTTAATTGAAGGTCATTTTTTACTAAATCCTCTATCCTCTTTACCTCCTCAAATTGGGTATTTAAGCTCAATATCATCTAATATGTTTCCTCATTTCTTTTATTCAATTTATCAAACTCCTTTTCACTAAGCCTTTTTTGTTTAGAATTTTATTTTCTAAGATTTTCAATTTATTTTAAAGAACATATGAGTTCACATTCAATATTTACTTATCCTTTTTCTCCTTCATCTTCTTCTAAGTCCTATTCATCTTGGCATAAATAAATTGATTCAAATTTCATGAATAGGACTTCATTTTATTTGGCCATAAAATCACTATCATGATCATCACTTGAGCTACTACTATCATCAATTAAGTCACTATCTTATTTTGAATATATCTCCTTTTATTCTTAAATAAAATTTTCTTCTTCTTAGGATAATAGGATTTCTCTTTTTGATTTTTCTTTGCTGAATCAAAGTCATCCTTATTTCTATGTGGACATTTAGTAGAAAAGTGACCTATCTTTCCATAATTAAAGCATTTGAATGGTAAATTACCTTTGTATTTACATGAGCCCTTCTTCAATTTTTTGATGAAATTGGCCTATACATCATCAACCTCCTAAACTTTATAATCAGGAGCTTCTTCTTCTTTTTCCTGCTTAGAAACCTTGAAGGCAACATCTCTCTTGGATGAGTCTACATCTCCCAGCCTCAACTCATATGTAGTGAAGGTTCCATGTAGCTCATCTACTATGAGCTTGTTTAAATATTTTGCCTCTTCAGTTGTAGATATTTTCAAATCATACTTTGATGTCAAAGATCTTAAAACCTTCTTGACAATGGTTAACTCTTCCATTATCTCTCCAAGTCCTCTGATTGCATTTACAATCTCATCTACTCTAAGGAGGAAATCTACAATATTTTCTTCCTTACTCATTTTAAGGCTCTCAAACTATCCCTTATGTGACTAAAGCTTATCTTGTTTTACTCTATCATCTCCTTCATAGATGCTCTTTAATTTGATCCATATGTCTTTTGAATTTTGATAGTGCATGACTTTGACAAAATCATTATTTTACAATCCACAAAGAATAACATTCTTTACTTTAGCATTATTTTCACATGCCTTCTTCACTACCTGATCAGTAGGAGAAATAGTAGGGGGTGTGTATCCATTCTCAATGGACATCTAGACATCAAACCCTAAGGAGGTCAAATACACTTCCATACTTATAATCCAAAAGTAATAGTTAGACGCATCAAATAAAGGTGCCTTTTTTGATGAAGTTCCTTCATGACTGGCCATTTTCTGTTCAGACTCCAAGATCAACCTAAGTTGATTAAGATTATATTTTCAAACCCTTATCTCTCATACCAATTGTTGATCAAACCTATCTAATGATAGGGGGTGAATCAGTAGATCTCAAAACTAGTTCCTTAATTTTTTTAAAATGTATCTTAAACAAAATAAATATTAAATAAAAAAATAAGGATTCACATGCACAAAATCAAAGCTCATAACACTAGATTTATATGTGGAAACCCAAAGGGAAAAACCATAGTGATAATGCTACTAAAATCTACTCTTCTAATCTAACCTCACAAAAATTTGTTACAAAAACTAAATCTCACTGGTTACATTCTAGAACACCAATCCTAAGGAGACACCCATCCCCTATTATGAGCATCAACTCATAATGAACTCATTGGTCATATATTTAAGGGCTACAACCCTAAGGAGACACCAATCCCCTAACTAAGCACCAAATCAACCTCACTAATGGTACCAACCAAATAGTTATGTTAAGTTACAACTCTATCTAATGAAAAATAGATTTAAAATAGAATCTGAGTATGTTCCCTATTGTAAGTCTAGTCTACAACTATTCATGCTCTACATAATACTTGTATGTGTATTCTTTTTTATAATCTCTCTTTCTATGTTTGTATTATTGTATTCAACACACTATCTAATTCCATTTTGTCCCCCTTTTTCTATGTCTGAATATACCTAATTGATACTCTACATAACTCCTTTTTATGTCTCAATTTTTATAATTAATACATTATATAGATCTCATATTTTATTATCTCGTTAAAAAAACATAGATGACTCTCTTTACTTTATACATTTTTATTTCATCACTTGTCTTTTCTCATTCCAAGAAAATGACTATGTTTATTCCATTCTCTGAGCCTCTTCAAATTCTACCCTTGTCACTTCATATAAAAAGTTTTCACAATTAGAATGAATCTATGATTAGTCATTTTATTTCACAGTTATTCAAAAAAATGACTATTGATTTTCTTCAACCATCATGCTATATTTTTATAACCACCTCACTTTTTTAGTTCTTTGAATGGTTTTCCTTACTTAAGACATTGGTTAAGTTTTGATATCCTTATATCATCTCACTACATCTTGTGCCTTTGGAATTATTTCAATTTATTAGATCTTGCAAGAAATGCTTGGACTTTAACTCTACGACTATGCCATTAACCTTTGAGAACCTTTAAACTTTGGCTTCACTCATTTTTTTGGGTCTTATTAGTCTTGGATTTTTTGCATCATTAGTTCATTAAAGATTCATGCTCTTTAAATTGACTAGGTTGTTATCTTTCGGCATGTTGACCTCATCTCATTTTCTTTAGAATTTATGTATTACTTTTTTTCCTTTGATCTCTTCAAACTTTATTAACATCTAACTCACCTTGATCCTTTGGCACTTTTGAAAATACCCTATGATACTCCAAACTTATCCTTCAAAAATGTTGCAAGTAACATATATTTCTTTCAAAATATCCTTAAATTTTTTTATAAGAGTCCATTCCATTCAAAAGTATCCTTTGAGAACTTTGTAAGTGTCCACCTACCTTAGACAAATTCTCTAAAATAATTTATCAATAACCTTCTTCCCAAAGTGGCTTTCAGGACTTCTATAAGTAATCTATTTAGAACTTATGTTTGGATCACATGCCCTTTAGAGCTTTAGCAAAGTACCTTTAAATTTTTTTATTTGGGTCACATTCCCTTTATAGCTTTGGAAAAGTACCCTTCAAGATTTTTGTTTAGGTCACATGCCCTTCGGAACTTTGGTAAAGTACCCTTTAGGATTTTTGTTTTGGTCACATGCCCTTTAGAAATTTGTAAAGTACCCTTAAATTTTTTTGAATGGTTCACTTACCCTTCAAATTTTTTGAAAAGATCCATTTAGAAAATTTGAACAATTTACCTACCCTTCATCATTTTTAAAAGATGTCTTCAAAACTTTTGTAAAGTACCTTTCATAAAATTTAAATGTTTCACTTACCCTTTATCATTTTTGAAAACATCCCTTGAAAAAATTTGTTGCGGACATTTTATCTAACAAAGTCTAAACCATTTTCTTGAAAGAATTCACTAAACCACTTTCTCTAAAAGAATTCCAAATTATACTCATTTCCTTTAAAAACTTTGTTATGGACATTTTATCTGACAAAGTCTAAACCATTTTCCTGAAAGAATTCACTGAACTAATTTCTATAAAATAATTCCTTGGATAAATGCAAAGGTTAAAAATTGACTTAGTATGGAAACTTGGTAGACTTTTAGCTAAGGATAAACCTTATGCATTTGTAACATTTTCTCTACTCATCCTTATGACTTAGAACATAGACCAAAAGAGATATATACAAATGTTGTTAACATCCACTTGTATACTTAGCCATAATTGTCAAGATAACCATGTGAGCAAAGACATTCATATGACTATTCTTATATTTTCATAGTCATTCAAAGTACACACATAACTCCAAAGAGCCATGTAATAATTTTTTTCAACTCAAAACCTTTGTAATTAATGCTTGAAATTACATTATTAATTTGACATAAATGAAAAACCTTCATACATCAATGAATATGTCCAACTTCATGATAGGTTGTGCTTGATCAAGTTTTAGTTATATCACTAGCTGATGTGATCTAGGCTAAGGATAATACATTTCGATTGAAGGATGACACCCTATGGGTGAAGGATGATTATACTTACTATAAAATATTGTATGAGTTAGTAGTACCATCAAAGGTTTAGGTTCCCTCCTTCAGATAATATATACACAACCAAGAGACTAGTCAGACCTCTATATCATATCATATGACAACCTTAGAGAGATTAGTGTCCTAGCTGAAAATGCATTACATATTCATGGGGCTACCACCATAATGTCTACAATAACTACGCATAGGATAGAGTTTTGAGTAGAGTCCCCTAGGGATGGATAGAACCAATATGATATTTTTTTTGTAATTCCACATTTTTTATATGTATAAGATGTATATATTCTCATGACATATAAGAACTATGATTTTTTAGATATATATGGCATTAATTTCCTTTCATATATGTTTTACATAGAATATAATATTGTTTTTTATATACATGATTCTCCTTGTTTGTACTACTAAAATGGTAGATGCATATTTTTGAGTAGAATATGGATGTTAATGTTTATTTATTTTCCACAATCCTATTATCTTTCCTACTAGTTGATATTACACTTTTGGTTTATCTCATGGATGTAACATGTAGCATGACTATATGGTATATTCTTATTTCTGACATGCATATCCCTAATTAGTATAGAGATGGCCATGTTTTTTTCAAATTTTGTCACGTAATGTGATTTATGGAAAATGGAATGACATATTGATCATGTATTAGATATATATACCATGCTTGGAGAGATGATTTTGGAGCAAAATTGGTATATAAAACTTTGATCACTCAATTTTTAATTTTTCAATTGATAATATGCCTCATAAGTGTAAATTACCTACAATAACATTGTATGTTAATTGTGTAGGGACTAATTAAGATGAAAATATTTATAACCTAAGATCATGATATAGAACATCAATACCTAAGTGTAAAACATCATGCATTTGAGAAGAATACAAACCAAAATTTAGTTTATTTAAAGGTTTAAAGAGATTAAGGCCAAGATATGAAAGGTCAAGACTTAAGTTTAAACTAAATTACATCAAACATAAACAAATAATAAAACAAGAAACATTTAAACAAACAGGAAATCAATTAGATAAGTAGAACTCATAAAAACATAACATAAGAAAGACTCAAGTAATTAATAATTGTGTGTGTGTGTGTGTGTGTGTGTGTGTGTGTGTGTGTGTGTGTGTGTGTGTGTGTGTGAGAGAGAGAGAGAGAGAGAGAGAGAGAGAGAGAGAGAGAGAGAGAGAGAGAGAGAGAGAGAGAGAGAGAGAGAGAGAGAGAGAGAGAGAGAGAGAGAGAGAGGAGAGAGAGAGAGAGAGAGAGAGAGATTAATAAGGAATTATGGAAGGATAGTTTTCCCCTAATTTAAGGGGATAATAGATATGATGAAGTGACTATTAGGCCCAATAAAGGGGGAACATAATAATAAGTGTGGCCAAGTTACATCTAGATACTTCATGCAATGGATGTTACCTATGTAATAACCCCTCAAGGTTAAATAGAATTAAGTTAAATACTTTTAAATCAAAATAAAAATTAACTTGATACTACTGATCCTTAATTAAATGAACCATTTAAGTTAAACTATTCCATTAACCATTAGATTAATTATTTTATTCATTTATGTAATGATCATTAATAAAATATGTTGATTTGTTTTCATAAATTCAACAATATAGTATACAAGATTATCCATGTTACTAATTCAACTACTATTGATTAAATAGTATAAAAAGGACATATATATACATCCAATTATTTTTAGTATATAATTAAAATCAAATAGTACATGTATATAATATATCAAATTTAAATATCATATTAAATTTATACAATGTTCCATAGATCATACGAGTCTCAAAGAACTCGTTAAAATCCAAAAATAATCTTGAGTAAAGCCTCTATCAATTGATTGTTGCAAGGGGAGGTAGATTATCATATAAAAAAATTTACACACCAACCATGGACAATTTATCCCTCATATAATCTCTCAACAATGGAACAACCCTCATTTCATGGATGGGTAGATAGTGATAATGTAGAAATCAAGAAAGTCAACTAGAAACCCATGCACTATAAGATAATTATCGCATGGAACATTTCATAAATAAACACATTCTAAAATAATATCATGAAATACAAAAAAAAAAAAGTTGTGAAATAATAATGTTCAAACCATAAACATTACTTTGGCCAAAGTTTTGATATTGTTTTCCAAATCTCAAGATCAGTCAAATTCACATACTACTCATTTGAATAACATCAATTTTACCATTAGTGTCACTAAGTAATAAGAAACATCCATCTCCCTACATTATTAGAGTTATTAATACCATAATTATTCATATTTATACTATATTTAAATCAACAAATTCAAATACTAGACTTCCATTAAAAATACCATAGTATAAAATAATACAAGTAAATCACTATTTACCAAACACTTCATCTTTATGATTTTAACTAATATAAACTAGCTAACTATCTATAATTAATAAAGCCTTATAGATAATCTAGCTAATTTACTTATTATAATCACAATAATATTAATCAATTAATTCTTTATTCAAAGTTAATGATCATTTTCTATATTAACTAGTTTTCATCTCAGATTAGAATATTCATAAGGTCCAAATCATTGTATTTACATAATTATTATTTTCCATATAACCTCCTAACAGACTAACAAAATACAACAGAATCCTTATAAAATATTTAATTTAATTAAATAATCCCTTCTTTATTATAAAATTTGTAGATGAACTATCATATATAGACACACACACACACACACACACACACACACACACACACAGATATATATATATATATATATATATATATATATATATATATATATATATATAGTAATGCAATAGCTACATAATACATGTAAATGAAAAAATTATGCCAAACCAATATTTAACTCTAGGTAATTCTCGTATTAACTCAATATTATCATCATAATAGTATATGTTAAAAAAAACATACACAATACAGATATATAATCCATGTAAGACTTAAATTATAACTTAATAGTACGTAGATCCAATAGAATGTCAAATAGAAACAAGCCTCATATTTATATTATATATCACAGTTATAAATATGCACACACACACACACACAAATGTATGTGTGTGTGCATGCACACCCACACAAATATGTGTGTGTGTGTGTGTGTGTGTGTGTGTGTGTGTGTGTGTGTGTGTGTGTATGTATATATATACATATATATGTATGTATATATGTATGTATGTGTGTGTGTGTGTGTATATATATAGATGTATATATATACACACATATATATGCATATATATATATATATACATATATATATGTACATTCACATACATATACATATATATATATATATATATATATATATATATATATATATATATATATATATATATATATATAAAAAATACACATATATACATATATACATATATATATATATATACATACATATATATATATATACATATATATATATATATATATATATATATATATATATATATATTTATTTATTTATATATACATATACATACACACACACACACACACACGTGTGTGTGTGTGTGTGTGTGTGTGTGTGTGAAAAATTACATAATTTGAGATTAATCATTGAATTAAAAAATTCCTTCAAAACTAAATTTTTTATCTATGATTAAATATTTAAAAACATATAGTCAAAATAATAATTCCATCCAACTATATAATAAAACTCATGTTACTAATTGTCTTACATAAAAAACCCATATAGCTAGAGGCTTGACCCAACAACTAATTTGATCCTTAATTGTTATATAAAACAAGTAATTCTCATATAATTTCATATTGAACTCTAGTAAATTATAGATTGTTTTTAACAAAACATAATTTTTCACCCATTCTATATTACTCACTATTAAAAACTTAGAAAACATATAAAACCTTAGATATTTATCAGTTCAAAGAATATTCCATACATCCCCTTATTGCTATCAACAACTCTATTTATTTATTATAATTATGTACATATTTATGAAATGACATCCCATTATGTATGCCCCATAAGATAAATATATTCAACCTTTAGATAATAAATTCACCTCTAAGTTACATAATTTAAAACTTAATATAAATTAAATATAAGACATTAAGATCACAGGATTCCACAAACCCTAGAATAGTTCATTTACAGCTAGATAAACTCACACATAACCATTAAATGACAAGATGAGGGTTTGATTTATACTCAACCTAGTGGATGGGCTAAACCCTTCCACGAGATTGTTTATAAATTAGCCTTTTTTACTAATTCTTATTTCATAAATGC